>JACGAQ010002628.1:0-38693 GCA_014119065.1 Orius insidiosus
AGTCTTTTTTTTATTTCTTTATTGGAAATTCCAATTTCCCTTTTGGCTATTAATAAAAAGACCCCTACTCCAATCTTCATGAAAACCCTCTCCTGCTAATCCCAGACGTTTGGAACTCGAGAGTTTCAACTCGGAAAAGAGTTCGAGTACGAAGATAGATTTTCCTTTATCTCTCACTTCTCCACTTAACTTTTACCCTTCTATTAATCCTTACGATCGGGGAAACTATGAACTCAAGACGCCCTCTGAACGGGAATCAATACCTTTACCTTAAATCTGTCGGATTTAAGGGGTGTGATTGCGAGAGGGTTCGGGACGCTTATCAACGGATTTTCTTTCTTAGTCTTATCATCACTAAATTAAAAATCGGGAAAAAAAGAAGAAAAAAAACTTAAGTGAATGTTTGTTGCTGAGCTCAGTTAAAAATTAACGTTTTTCTCAAAGAAAATGGTTAAATTTTAAGTAAGATGTATAAACTTGTTAAGTGAAAAGCCTCTGTTCACACAGTTACTAAAGGCGGTTATGAATAAATGATGAAGGTGACTCTAGTTTCCATGTATGAAATTATGGTTCGAAAACGGTTTCGGAGGAAGGTAAAAGCCTGAGGTTAGGTCGGCGAGAAGCGTAGGTAGGTAAAGCGATAAAGCCGAGATGTAATAGCGGAGAAACGATTCTCCCGGTTAAAATGTTACGTGAAGGGGACATACAGTGAATTTAGCCGCTCACCCTCTGACATGTTAACTTCCAAGAGGATCGCCATTATTGTCGAATTAATCGAACAAGGAATTGCCATTTCCAAGGCCCCTAACAGCCTTGAAACCTCTCGAGATTCTTGTTTATTTGCGCCGTTTGCTTTTAACAAACACAAGGGCTGCGAATGAAAGTGTCAATAATACAATATGTGAATATGTGGAAATACTCTTTTATAAAAATTTAATTTATTAATAATTAATATTAAATTGAATGAACACCAACCTTGCGGTGATATAAGCTAATTTTGAGCACAGATTGAGGGTATTACATCCGTTGAAAAAAAGTTCGCTAATACGAAATCGAACCTTTTGTCGAGAACATTCAGATTCTACTATGAAAGCCCCGTTGGGAGGAAAATTTTAGAACTGAGAATAGTCGATAAGGGCCTAGGATTGGAAAGGGCGGCGGTGTGACCGTTTACAAAGGAACAGGCCAAGACGTACAAAGGGAATAAAAACGGCAAAATAAAATTTATCGGCGAAAGATCGTAAACTCCACCCGGATCTTGTTTACTGCTTCGTTTGCATGGTAGAATTGGGCCTCCGATTCAACTCGCACTTATTCTTTAAGGGAAAAAAAGGACCTTTTGAGGCTCCGAAAAAAAGCGGAAAATGCTACTATTGACAAGATTTCTTTCATGTCGAGCGTCACATCATTACGTAACGGCTGCTTTTTTTTAAAGGCCAATTTATGTCAATAAATAAATTGATAAAATAGGTACTCTCAAGATCTTTGATAAACGGAAACGTGATCGAATGGTCGTTTTGACCAAGGGGTCTAAAAAAAACCGAATGATAAAAATCAGCGACGAAATAGTTACATTTTTTAACCAAGTCCGCTTTTAAAATTAATGAACTTTTTTTATTCGTGGGCACGTTAAAATAAACGGATGGATCGATATTGTTTAATAGCTCATTTAGACCAGTGTCACGTTAGTCATGCGTGACAAAAAGACAGAGAAACATGTTTCAGGATCTCGACAAAAGGTCAGATGTAATAACTTTTCTGCCAACGTCCTCCGTCCATCCCTAACAATATTTTTTTTATTCCATTTTATCAAGACAAAATTATTTTTTTGTCACTAACAGAATTGAGCAATTACGTTTAAAGTGGGAGACAATCGGACGTGTTTTGGGTAAAATGTCAACCGTATGTCATGCGGGTTTGACATCTTCTGTAATTCTAATTTACGCTCTTTCATTTCAAAACTATGTGGCGCGTTATGTTAGTCGCTTTGACCCAAAGGGGTTCATTAACACCTGCTCAAAAAAAATAAATAAATAAAAAATAAAATAAAATAAATAAATCTATAAAGTTTAGAAAAACGCCATTATTTCCAGTAGGTGGACTAATAACGCACGAAATTTCTTAAGAAATGTGCCCACCTTATTTTAAGATATTAAAAAAAAGTATCACGTATTGACTGATTTACGTTTTCGGAATTATCACGCGTTTCGCATACGGAGCGAAAACGTCATTCAAAAACGAATAACCATCATTATTCTCCCGACGTAATTTTTCGATCAGGTAAGTAAAAATAAAAATTTTGAAATATTCGGAGAAAGTATCTGACAAAAATTGCGTTGGTGAGTTTTTCATAGGTCAAGACTCGTAATAAAAAACGAAACAATATTATAAAAATTTAATACCCATGTTAAAAATCACATTAAGAAATAATAAATCCGAGTAGCTGCCTAATGAGCTACGTTTTTTCTCGTAAAAAATGGTAGCTAAAGGTTTGCCGGAAAACCTTGAAGGTGAGAAGAAAAGAAGCTTAAAAAGAAATTTCGAAGGATAATCACGAAAATTGGTTTCATTACTTTTTTGTGGGTTCCGATTTCAAAATGAGACCTGAAAGAAAGAAATGAGCTGTTGAACTGAGTCCACCAATAATAATTTATTTATTCCAATAAGGAGGCTTGTGTGAGAAACTATTTGTAGATCTGAGGAAGAGAGGAATATTTCACGATCGGTTTCGACCTAAGAGGTCTCATCTGGTGAACTATTCTCCGTCTCCGTCAAATTTTTTTATAACTGCAATGTGGTTTGTACGAGACGCGGGAAGGTAGAGAAGAACGACCGTCCCCTAACTGAACACACCCTCCCAGTTTTCTTCACAACCACCACCTCATTTTATGGATACCCTGCTGTTGAAACATATTTTATATAAGTTAGAGACATTGATAACTAACCCATTTAGGTAGTGCAAGCGTATGAAAAAGAAAACCACCATTTATTATCTTGTCAACGTACGTCCAAATCCCAAACATTAGTATTTTCTCTGAAAACCTAAAGGTGTATGTAGGAATATTTTATGTTTTTTTTCCCCCCGACCATTTTATGCTCGTAAAGAAGGAGACGGAGATTCTGGGTGTAAAGTGGTTGATCTGACGTTAAGAATAGACCGAAACCCTTCCTTATGCATTATAATGCGAATCCCGCCCCTCATGCCCTTCGTTATCATCGTGGAAGGGAAAAAGAGAAAGAAAAAAGGCCGTCGTCGGCTCTCTCATATGTCGTTGGAACATCCGTTGATTCTCCTACCTTCTTTTCCTACCTTCTAATATTCACCCAACGAGAATCCAAAACAAAAATTCATTTTTAAACATGAATTGAGATAATAATCAAAATAGGTCATTTTATGTAGAAAACTAAAGCCAGGGACAAACTCTTCATGATGAAAACAAGAAAGGCGCAACAGTTGAACGATTAAAAAAAAGGGTTCCGCTTAACAACCGGTTAGTCCCATTTCATTTTTGAAAAGTTGGAAGCGAGGTTGACGGCTGTGCAGATTCGTGAATGGGGCGACCGTGTGAGGATGACGATTTGAAGGCCACGAAGAAAAGTGAATCCCGAACTCGCCGGGAGGCATGCGGAGGGGCTTCATCCTCTTCTAATTTCCCATGAGGACTCCTATTACTTTCGCGCTATTGTTTCTTACCCGGGCACCACTCTAAAAGATAGGAACTTCCAAGAGCCAACCCCCCTTTGACATAAATAAAAATAACAGCGGAAGGGAGGGAAGAGTATCCCGTCAAAAGCAGCTTGAATTTTACGTATCACTGAACCTTAAGAGGCTTATTATTTTTCCCCCCTATTTCCTCTAACCATCCGTAGTTTCCAAAATGTCCACTACCTTAAAATGTCAAATCCAACTTTTTTAGGTGGGTGGTGGCAAAAAACATGCTGCACGGTTTGTGGATTCCTCCATTTTGAATTTGACTAGTTTGGAGCTCTAAAGGAACTAATCAGATTGCGACTTCACCAATCAATGGTGTCGTAGACGACCGTTTAAGCATATTAAGATATTTTTAAACGAGAAAATAACGCAACTTTGGCAACTCGAAGGCCACGTCTGGAACGGCACTACCTTCTAACAAGATTACGTCATTACAGAGATGTCTTATTAGGTGTAATAAAAATCCCTCTTATAAATAACAACTGAAACAGTTATTGTATCTCCAGAACAAAAAAAAAGGGGGGGGGGGGAGGAAGGTGTTAAGAGGAGTAGTGGCATTCCGAGAGTCGTTGGCATCCCTGGAATTTCTCGGATACGGAGGCGTCTCTGTCAACACGTTCATCGGAAACTCTCCTTTCCCAAACTAGACTTCTCGCGAATAATAATGGAACCTATTAATTCTCACTTTATAAGTTAAGGGGGGACCGCGAGATAATTGCTTTTTCCCTCCCGGGGGGTATGAAAACAAGTCAGGTACGTGTGGAAGTCGAAGAAAGCCTTTTTACCTTTTGTTTGCCTTTGAAAAGCTGATTAAAAAAATTTAACGACTTGAATTAAAAGGAAAAAAAGTTAAATAATTTAATATTCAGAAGAGTAGGCAGAATATATGAAAGCACAATGGGGGAAAATAAAAGAAAGGGGAAGTCTACCTATATTTACTTAAAGCCGATAAATACGTTATAGGTTTCAAATCACTTTGATTCAACGACATTAAAATGAATGGGACGACTTATGCATACAAATTGATTCATTTAAGTCCAATACACAAGAAAGGAAAATGAAGTATTAAATTAATACGGTACTGGCTTAGAAAGGGACGCTTAAGTGGCTGTTCAATATTTGGCAGGTTTATGTCTAAGAGTCTCTCAAACTCCCATCGCCCGTACCCGTTAAATGACAGCTTAAACCCTTATTAAATCCCGATTTCATAACTTCCTAAAAGGCAATCTACAAGGGTGAGGAAGCGGAGGAGGAAAAAACATGATAAATTGTCCGTGTAATCCACAGGGAATTTAAAATATTCTGAGGCTCTTTGGGGTCTTGCTTTTGATGCGTACATTTATCATGGGTTGAAACTGCAACCTATTCTGTATTTCGTTGTTTATACATTCTTGAAACGCACGGGGGAGTAGGGCGTAAGAGGGTAATTCATTTATATTGACACAAAACTCAATTTCGTTTCCACCCTTACCTTCCTATACTCGTCGTGTTTCAATTTTGCCAATTTCTGAAATAGTTAACGGCGAAATTTGTTACGTATAACTTATAAGTTATTCAAATTTATCTGAACAAAATTTGAAATTATTTTACACGATTAAATACCTGTCACGTATAACAAACTGTTTCGGTTGATAATTTCGGATAAGCATGGCAGAGAAACGATATTAGCACGTAATTGATGACTATCTATGTTAATATGGATGATTGTTAACAAGATTGTATGAGGCTGATTTCTCATTATTCCTCCCTGGATCTTCAAAGAGATTGATATTGGAAACGCGTATGAAAATCAAGAAAACATTTTGATAAATACTGACCCTTAGGGGGATCAGAAAGACCCATTTCTGCGTGAGAAGTAGTAATGAAAGTAGTTAAAAATGGTAAAAATGGCGAAGAAATTCCATCTTGATAGATTTAATTTATTTTTATCGTAAAAAACCTTCCATTCGAACGAGAGGAAAATAAAAATTCAATCATTCATTTATATCGTCATGATTATCTTGATTAAATGAAATCTCTTTTTAAATAAGCTATAAATAATATAAAAAAACCGTCGCTTCTGTAAGTATACCTGGAATAGAGGAAAAAAACGGACGTAAGGATGGAGACTCTCCTGCTTTAAGATATCTGAACCAGGATTAGTTTCCCTTTGCATATACAACAATAAATCCCTTGAATACTCTGGCAATAAATTTAGAAAAAATTATGAAGGGGTGAGTTTCAAACATTTTAAATGCCCCTTTTTCATTTAAATTTTATTCGCTCATTCAAGCCATATGTAAAAAAAAAAAAAAAAATTTTTTTTTGGAAATGTACTTCCCACAGAGGGCCCATAATATTAAAATTTAAAAAAAGTACTAGTCTGGAGCTGGCCCCGACGGGAACTTCCTTAAAGAGAAGTATCTATATAGGAGGGGGAAGTATATGGGAGGAGAAGTATAACGGAGTGGGAAGTATAACGGAGGGGGAAGTATAACGGAGTAGGAAGTATAATATGGGAGGGGAAGTATAACGGAGGGGGAAGTATAACGAACGGGGAAGTATAACGGAGGGGAAAGTATAAGGAAGGGGAATGTATAAGAGGGGAAGTAATGGAGGGGGAAGTATAAGGGAACGAAAGTATAAAGGAAGGGGATGTAGTAGGGAGGGAAAGTATAAAGGAGAATTTTCCAAGTTAGTTTTTTCGAAAAATTTTTCGGGTTTTTTTTTTTTTTTTTTTTTTTTTCGAAAAATTTTCTAAATTCTTTTTTTCGAAAAATTTTTTAAGATCTTTTTTTTGAAAAATGTTCTAAGTTTTTTTTGTCCGAAAAAAAATTTTTTTTTCAAAAAATTTTCAAAGTTTTTTTCGAAAAATTTTCCGGGTTTTCCTTTTTTTTTTTTTTTTTTTTTTTTTTCGAAAAATTTTTTAAGTTTTTTTTTCGAAAAATTTTCTAAGTTTTTTTTGTAAAAAAAAAAATTTTTTTTTTCGAAAAATTTTCCGGGTTTTTTCTTCTTTTTCTTTTTTCTTTTTCTTTTTTTTGAAAAATTTTTAAGTTCTTTTTTTCGAAAAATTATTTAAGTGTCGAGGTAGAAATAATGGGCTCTTTGGCCTAGGGATGTGCCTCTCGTAAAGGGTAGAAGTACGAAATTTCTCCCTACTAATAAAAATAGTAATTAAAAAGTGGCAATTTTTTTGCACCAAAAATTCTTAAAAAATATAAGGAGTAATTGGTGAAAATTTGGTGAAAATCGGATTAACGGTTCGGCCGCAGCGAATTTTTTAAAATTTCAAACAGACATATCTCCGCCATTTTTTCGAAATTCAAAAATCCCCCTCGTTACATTCTTCTTCACCGGCTAAAGAAATTTGTGTAAAAATTTGGTGAAAATCGGATGAAAACTGTGGCCGTAAAGTGTTCCGGAAAAAAATGCTACGGACGGCCGGCACCACAGACAAAGTTGAGATCGGTAAAGATCAATATTCGATTTGACCCTCCGGGGTCTGGAAGACCCTTCCCCAAAAATCCGACGTCGAGGGTATCGCAATAACTTCTTTAAGGAAGTTAATTCTTAGATTGCTGCAGGTGAATTGAAATTTCCATTTAAGAACCGTTCTTTACTCAAAAAGATCTAGAAAATATTCTATTTTGAATAAAATGACGAAATACTAATTTAAAACAAAAATAAAAAATGTTAATTTTCTTTCTTAAGTTTTTTAATTGTAATTCTTGAGAATTTCTTCTTGTTTCATCGCTTTATCATTAACGCACATACCCGCTGAAAAAAAAAACTCAAAGGGAAGAAAAGAAAAGGATATTTTTTTTCTCTGAGCTTAAAAACCTTTTATCCTTCTTCCCCTTTTTTGGAGGACATAAAGCTGGTGGACAAGTTAGACCATTACTCCCCACTTCATAAAACATTTATAACACGATGCAATAATAGTGAAAAGAAAGAATGTACCTGTCAGATCAATCACTCGAAGGTCGAGAACCGGTATTAAACGGATTTTTTTTCCATCCCTTGTTTTATTTCTTTATTTGCCCCCAACAAAGTAATGAACTAAGGAGGGAAATCTACGAGAGAATTCTCACTCGGAATCTTTTTTTTTTTTTTCTCCCAAACAAAACCAATCACGATTTATTTTACGATCCAATTTTTTAAATCAATTTTTCAAAATTTTATTTGAAAACAATCAGAATTTACGTAAAATTCAATCAAAAAAAGTATGAAGAATAAAACATTTTTTTTAGACAGTTGGCTAAAATATTAAAAGTTTTAATAAAACGCGGGATTGTTCAAATAATGAATTATTGAAATTTTAAGAAGTAATAACCTGATTTTGCAGTTATTCAAAAATGAAAAGAAAAAAAACTGCTTTATAAAATTGGGTCATTCTAACTTGAATTTTTATTCTTAGTTTTGATTTTGCGATGAAATAATTTCCTCGTGGCATATCGGAAAGAAAGTCGCCTTTGTTAAGCTCTGAAAGAGCGAGACCTTATTCTCACTCCTGCCCGCATAGGGAGGCCAAAAGGAAGAAAGTTGAAATTAGTTTTCAAATTAGTTTTCATCGGTTATGCGATCCTTGCCAACTCCCGTATGTCTTCCAGGTACACTTCCTCAAACAACGAACTTATGGAGCGGTAAAACCACCCGACACTTTCGACCCTCTCGATGACAACTTTTTTTAAATAATAAATCTTTAAAAATCAAACCTAATGAACGATAAATAAAATAAAGAGTTCTGATAAGAGATAAAGTCTAATTTTAGGTAGGTATTTGTAAACTTTTAAATGTTTTGGTTCTCTCAGTGGTGATTGATGATCGGAATTTCTCCCAAAAGCCTGAATTTTTTTTTTTTAACACGGTTTTGTTATTAAAATGTATGTCGCTTGAAATTTGAATAGGAGAGCATCTTATAGAAGGGTAATTACGCGGTCAATAATGCAGCTATTCAAAGAGAGAAAGAGAGAAGGAGAGAAAAAAAACTGAAGATAGGATTAATTTACACTGCAGATAAAGCAATCCAACGGCCACAACATAATATTTTTTTCAGAGCCATTTTAACGTAGCGATACATAGTATTAAAAACGAATAGGGGATAAGGCAAGTTTTTAGAGTCCAGAACTATAAGTTACCATAGAATTTTATTGGAGCGATAAAATAAACTTAAAAAAAAAAAGTGGATCTCGCTCTGCAGGGGCTCATGGACAGTTACCTACCCTGCAAGGTAAAAGTGATAAAACAGGCCATGGGGGGGAGGGAGTGAAAAAACACAGGGGACATCATTTTACAGTTATTGCCATACGTTCTCTATCCGGCCTCAGATAAAAATAGTTTAAACGCCTAAAGCAAGAGTTAAATACAAGTTTAAAAACCACAGTGGTTTTTTTGAAATTTTCTTTTTTTGCTTTGTAACTCAGAATACGCTGTCTGTGATAGATGAGGAAGAAAACAGTTTTTGATTCCATTTCCAAGAACATTCTTTAGAAGCCGCTCTTGAATAAAAAGTGGAATGGAAAAATTTTAGGTTAAAGATTTTTCATTTAGTGAGTGAATTGTGTAAGATGATAAAATTTCACTTCAAAATTTTCATACAATAGAATGGCTGGAAATGGAACAAGAGAATGCAGGGATGTTAATAAAACATGAGGTTTTCTATAGAATTGCGATATTATTTTTATTTATTTATTTTTTCTCAGGGCTGGACCTTCGTAAATAGGAAGGGGACGATAAGACTGTTTGCAAAGCAAGCCGATCCCAAGCTAGAGGGAGGTATTGGGGATGTTAAGAGCTTATTGAACCTTGGAGATTACACTTTGGAGGAAGTAGCGAAACCACTTCTCAACCGCCTCAACGTCCCACGCGCTTTTCCTCATGTTAACTGAACCAAACTTAAGCAAACTAGGTCTGTCTGTTATAGGAGGGTCCAAAGCCAAGGCGACCGCAACTCCCAAGCTAATAAACATGGTGGGTATATGATAAAATTTTAAAGCACACAACTTGGAATTGCATGGAATTATCGATTGAGCCGATCTCAGATTCTGACCCTGAGTAGCAAGAACAAAGTAAAATACGCAAGTGTTGATAAAGGCTCGAGGGTTGAAAAGTTAGGATTATATATAAAATTAGTACTAGTTGAGCGGAATTTTCCCAAACTGGCTCTGGATAGGGTACACCCGCTCTTTAAAAAAGGGAAACTGTTTGTCAAATAATTACTTAATTATCCTTGAAAAGTACACCTAATCATGGACGAAACTTCGGTAATCGATTTGGTCCGACTCGACTTCCAAACCCAAGTTTCAACGGTCCTAGCAGTGAACGAATTAATTATGATCTTTGTTCGCTAAAATTAGTTGTCTGGTGCAAAGTTAGGCAGCCTTATGCATCTAAGCCTTGAGAAGAAAATAATATTGCCCAGTTTCGATTATAACCTTCTGAAGCTATTCCAGAGTGAACCTTCCTGGACTTTGAACCTCATTGTTTTGTGAACACGCCATTTTTTATTGATTAATTTTTTTTTATGGTAAGTGATGAAAATGTGGAATTAACTTGATAAAAATAAGAAGGGAAACGTCGATTTTAAAGTTTAAAAAATGCGAAGGAGTGATGAAATAAGTGAAAAAGGTGAGGCATAAAATTAATTTTTGCTACGCTTTAAATTTTTTTTCTCGCATTAATCTACAAAACGTTAAGAAAAAACAAGCATAAAAAATATGGTTGCAAACGTATTTCACTCTTGTTTCTTACACAACTTGAATAAACATAGTTCGCCGAGTACGTAGAAGGCTCGCGTAACTGAAAATGCCTTGTCGTTTGAAAGGAGAGGGCGTTATGAAGAAATTTTATGGGAAAGAGGCGTTGTTTTCCGGTCTTGGCGTTGTACTATCGGCCGACCTAAGCGCGAGTTTAAAATTAAGGGAAAAGAGTAAATGTCATAAGGGGGGAAATAAATTTGCAGATAATGTCAGAACGCTCGGGTTCCCTTCCTTTTCCGACCCACTCCGGGAGCAGCGTCCCGAATGAACCAAAACCGTCATTCCGCATTACTAAACCTTTTTTCGACAGTTAATTTTCCAGACGGTGTAAAAATAAAAGAACTTTAAACGCTGTCAACTATCGCCCTAAGTCGTCTTCTTATAATGGGTCTAGACCACTTAAGAAATATTCCTGAAAATGAAAAACGGTCAAAGTTTAAAGTGGTTCATGGCGCAAAATTAGTTTTATGATTAAAACGTTAAAATGCTAATTCGGAAGAAAATTTCAGCAGAATATGTTAACGTTTTTCTTGAATTAAAATAAAACTAAGAATATTTCTAATATTCAAAAGACAACTGTTTGGTTAAAACAAGCAAACAAACGCGTTAAAAAAGAGCTGAAATGAAAGAGGGGGGAAGTATCGAACAACCAACAAACTCACTTAACCTTTAGACTGAAGAAGCTTCCCAGCTGGCTATGTCGTTGGCCTCTTTCTGCTCAATTTCTTAGATAGCAAAACCAGCCCGACCGTTTTTAAAGGGTTTTCTCCCCGCAGTGCTCTTTTTCGATTACGTACCCACTTTTTTTAAGGACACAAACGAAGCCTAAATTGAAAACAAATATTTTATAAGAAATCAAAATTCTGCTAATAGTTAATTACCCGAGGAGCGATCAGGACGCTAATGGTCACGTTATCAAAATTATTAATGCAAAATCGATCAAGGAGCTAGGTTGCCATGAGTACAACTGCCTCGAATTGCTACATACATTCCGAGAGGTTAACATGAACCAACGTTTCCTAAACATCTTCATTATTTCTCAAACCCATTTCATTTTGAATTTCGAAGTTGAATTGAGAATTGAGGGAATGGAGAAATGAGAATTTAATTTAAAAAGGTTGATTTATGCAACTTCTGTGATTAGAAAGAGAGGAAACAAATATTTTTCTGAAGGAAGTTGACGTTTTAGGCACCTAGAAAGGTTTCCTATTCAAGATTTCTCTATTTTGAGAACACAAAAAAGTACGTACATGGAATCTAGAAATAAAATATTTGGGTCATACAGTAGTCCAAGATTTTTGTCCTCAAAAAAGAAAAAAAAATCAAAGGGAAAACGCGATAAATAAAATGAAACCGTAGAATTCGAACTTGAAAAAATTGAAGAAAAATTGAGGACATTAGATGCAGGGAAAAAAAAACAATGAAACCAAAGGATTGATGGAGTTTCGTCGCCGCGTGATTCCTAAAAAGCAGGTGACCTCCGTGGAACGGGTCAATCTGTCCGAGTGTGAAGAGAGAAAAAAAGTGGTGGTTAGGGTGTGGGAGGGAGTGAGATGGAAAAAGGCGAAGGAGACCAGGTGACCTACCGGAGGGACTTACGTTCTTTTATCGAGTTCCAACTTTTTTTTTCTCTCTCTCTCTACTGTCTCTTTCTCCTTTCGGGTCTTCTCCGGTTTTTTTCTTTGAAGGTGATTAGGAGGGCAGATTCATGATCCTATTAACGTCACCGTCGCCTCTTTTACTATCATTCTCAGATCTTATCAAACGGCCCAGCCGAAAATCAACTATCTAATCAGGTAAACACTATTTTTATTATGGATCTCGATGATGTTCAAATTTCTTCGGCTATTTGAATTGCTGGCGGTTTTAAGCAGGGAAAGCGGTCGGCCTGGAGAAGAGGAAGGCCCTTCACAATTCCAACTGCGGCCTTTTAGTAACGCGCGGCCAAACTACAAGTGGTTTTATTCAAGAAAGCCTTTTCCCTCAGCCGGGTTTTAATTACTCTGTAATTGATTACGGTCTGGCTTTCAGCCGCACTGTGGGGGCGTTTTATATGAGATTCGAAATATCAACAGGGATCGAAATTTAGGTCGAGAGAGCTTCGGAAGAGGCGAAAAGAAGGGGAGACGGTCTGGAGCAATTTTGTTTATGGCTCAGAATGATATTCAAATCAGTCACCGTTTGTTCATAGTTGAATCCCAAATGGCTACAGGGCCCAACTGAGTGAATCGCTTTCATTATTGACCGAACCGTTAAATCTTTCCTTGGAATCAAATTTTACGTGGCCTACTTGAGTCGATCCCACCGATAAATCACGTAGCGAAGAACAAAAATGGTGACAATTTTTTTTTCTCCTTCAGACACGCCATCTCTCATTTCGTTTTTTACTACAGTAGACAACACGAACACTCATTTAATAAAACGATAATTAAAATTTAAATAAAGTACCCCCTGACAATATTTCATAATTTTCGGGGATTCTAAAGCTTCCCTGCGGTACAATGAATTGGAGTTTCCTTTTTAATAAAAACCACTCCGAGGGTGAGTGGTTTTCGACACCACAGAGGTCATAATTTTCATGGAATAGAAGGATTTTTATCTTCAATACACTGACCACTCATTCCGCTCTGATCCCTACATTATGGTTAAAGGATTTTTTCTTTCCTATGCGAGATCGGGGCCGTACGATTCTCGGTAGAAAGATTTAAAACTCACATTTTTCTCCCTAATTAGGGTTGAAGGCTAAGCTCAAAACAAAAACAGTTTCTTCCACAATCCAGAATTCATTCATAACAATAAATTACCTCATCGTTTACTAAAGCCATCATTGAACGCGATAACCTACTTTCATAATGCGAATAAATCACGTCCGTCCTGTTAGAGATAAGATAGTGCTTACTTTTTCTTCTTTCTCTCTCTCTCCCTACGGGCTTAAATCCCTTTCAAAATGATCCTTGTCACAAATGATACTTATATTAATGAAAGAGAGTTATTTAAGGGGAGAAAGAACAAGAATAAGAAAGATGTGTTCGCGAGCTAATAGAAGAGCTAATAAATCTGCGCGAGACTACGAAATCGCTGACATGCTATTTATCTCCGTATGGGATAACCATCCCATCTGTACTCTGGAGAGCAACAGCTCCACATACACTACAATGTATAGAACTTCATCAATCATATAAAAATAATTATATTTAAGTGCGACTGGTGATATATCAGGAAATGAGTTTTAAACTACACATTTTAAACAGATTAATGACGGTTTTCAAGCGAACAAAACAGGTATGAAATTTTTTTTATGCGTGAAAGGTATTTTAGCAAACGCGTTGTTATACATTTTGCTTTAAGCAGTGAAAAACGACTTTTTTCGATGACAAAAGCATGTTTTGGGAAAAAGAGATTTTTTTTTAGTATGATGGAAGCATAAAGAGGTTGGGATGAAAGATGAGAAAAAAGGGACAGGGCAATTCGACTTGAGTTAAATTGGACTCGTGCCAAACAGTGCAACTCACAATCTACGTGGATTCAAATATTGGTTATTTTTACACAAAAAAATAATATGAAGAAAAAAATTGTTTTTTATTTTAAACTGATTTGCGAGGGGGAAAACATAAAAAGATAAAATAATTTTTTTCTTTTTAAAAGAACGTTTTATTTTTCAGTACCCTTCAATCTAAAGCTTTCTCCCGTTTATATCATCACCCGGGCGGCCTTTGATTTCCTGCCAAATATTTCACGGACGGCGTTCTCCAACTCCTGCAATAACCCTTTTAATTGTTTAGGCACCGGACTAGACTTCTATACGGCTTCTTCAAACAAGCAACGGCGGTTATTTTTACACCCGCCTTCTGTTTGCTTCGGTGTTCAACCGCACAGTTTTCAACCCATCACACTATTTCATGTTCGAAACATCTTCTATTCAGGTCACAAGTAATAACCCATGAGATATACTTTTTTTATTTTTTTTTTTAGAAAAAACAAAAGAGAAAAAAAATTGGCCATTGAACACGCGATGCTAGAAACTTTACCCATCTTTTTTGATGTGCCATCCGCCCTCAAGCCCGTCTTTTTAAAAATCTGATAGAAAAGTCGTAAAAATAAATATATACAGCATGTGTCAGCTAAAGTGGACCAGGTGTTTATCTCCAAGATTTTTAAACTGACGAAAAAATGTTAAATTTAAAACCCCCATTTTGCGGGGAATCGATCATCAGTTTTTTGACTGACAGGGTGCTCCAGAGCGACCCTAACTATGTTTGTATTACAAATGGGAACCCCAATCGTCATCAACAAAAAAGTTGACTATTTATATGACCTCTTAGCCGACACACCCTGAACATAAAAATTAAAAATAAGCAAGAAAAACCAAAATATAAGTGATCCCCACTCCAGACAGGTAATTTACTATAATTGAGATTTTAGATGTTATTAGCTACATTAGTGACTACGAACCTCCCTCAGCAATCTAAGAGTCTTTTTCTACCCACGCGAACCTCAATCTTTTCCACTAGGTACTTCTTTAACCTTTTGTTTTCCATTATTCATAGAGCCTAATGGAATATTAACGGGCACGCTCCTTTTTTCGAAATAATTTAAACATTTTGTTAAAACTCAATAGGATGAATAACCTCAGAGAAGCACAATGCTGAAATAAGTGAGAATTTATAAGTCTTTCAAGAAGTGGTGGGGAAAAGGCTTAGTTTTGAAACTGGCTCGAGAACATTACCGGGTATTGTTCATTAGCTTATCTCATCTTCTAATCACCCAACATCACACGTCACCAGCCTGAAACTCCTCCGCTCGAGTTAGCAAATGAGGACAAACAAATTTAATACTTGTCACCACTCCGTTTAAAACTACAAGCTTGAAGCAGTCCAGACCTACGAAACTTCGTTATAATTTATAATTGAAGCCGTCAAAATATGTACATACTTTACTAAACGTTTGGAACGTCATTGTTTATTTTATAAGAAAAACAGCACGATAATTTAACAAGAGCTCCGCAAATAAATTATTTACCTAAATAGAGAACAATTTTTTCCTTCATTATTTTTCCAGTAGTCAATCAAAATTTAGTAGATGGTCCATATACAAAGAAAAAGAAAGGCTAATCTCTCTTTCGTCACCAAGGTGGGGGAACAATCCCCACCCATTACAAAAATATAGATACGTAGAAAGGCTATTTCCCCGAGTTTCTAAAACAACAAATAAGGCACTCCGGGTACGAAGGGCGAACTCGACATCCGACAATTTTTTTTTTTTTTTTTTCATTTTCAGATTCTAGACCTTTTGAAGAATACACCCATGTAATTTTTATATTGATTTTTCCCTTTTTCCCTTTAAAATACGTAAAACCGATATGCGGCAAAGCTCTAACTGCGATATCCGAGCGGGTACGAAGGGCGAACTCGTATCCTAGTCCACTACCCCCACTCCTTTTCCGGGAGCCCCACTCCTCTTGGAACAGCTCACCGCCACGAAATAAAAATATATTATACATTTTGTGAATTGATAATCGTAAAAAATATTCGAAAATTTGTAAAAAACCATTTCCTCTATGATTCTATAAAATCTAAAATCTCGCCACGAAAATTCCAGAGAGTGACTTTTCTGTCGAGTTCGCCCTTAACAGAAAACTTTAAAATGCGAATATCTCGAAACTACGTTTTGTCGAGTTCGCCCTTCGTACCCGGAGCGCCTCAAATATCTGAACTATTCGGTAAAAATTTAAGTACCGACATTGTGGGTTGAGGTGTTCCAACAATGATGGACACCGCTGATCATTTTACCCCTTTCAAAGAATATTTCTATAGGTAGTATAACAACTTTTTGAGCAGGCTCACACAGAAATATTCGGTACCTTATATCGAAATGAAGAAAAAAATTTAACATACAAAGGAGCAATTATAATTTTTAAAAAGTATAATTCAACTTTTTTTGTCATCATTCAATTCGTAAAAATAGCAGCCTCATTTTTGTATAGGCCGAAAAAATTATGAGAATTTATAAGCAAAGGAAAAGTGGAATCATGAAAAAATATCATCTATAACACTCAAAGAAAAGACCCTAAATATAGTTGAAAATCCTAGAGGGAAGAATTATAGTACAATTTGAATTATTTCAAATACATGTCAATCGTATTTTCTACTCCTCGAATGAGACCAGTCGGATTATTTTTCTCGAGTTATGGAGGCCCCCCTCCACGATTTAGGCTGTTGGACCCAAATCTTCAATCATTCAAATCATCGAAAAAAAAAAAAAAAAAAAAAAAAAAAAAAATTGAAAGTGAAAATTTCAAAATTTATTTTTCGTCAGAGGTATCGACTGACCCATTTTAATTAGGGCGCATACGTAAACCTCTATTAATTCTGTTAATTTTCATAATTTTCCATCTGTAGAAATAGTTAAAGCATTTTATGAAATCCATAAATGAAGTCCAATTCTGAGTTCAGTGGGCATAAAAAGGGCATAACAAAAGTACGCCTTTGAGAGCTCCATTACGCTCAGAAAATTGTTAAATTCTATGAAAACAAAATCGACGAAACATTTCACATTCAAGAATTCATTAATGAACATTTAATTAAAAAATAATGAACCTTATTTAAGGCGGTGAATTCTAGAAAATCAGAGTATAACTTTGAATTAAAATGAAGATACGGGAATAATAAATTTAAAAAAATTTGATAATCTGTTTTAGGAAATCAGCTATTTCTACCGACATTCTTCGTCATTGCCCAAGTACCGTCCGACGCCACTTTTTTCCGGAACACCTCACAGCCACAATTCTGCTTCATCTTTACTTTCCTTTTGTTATATTGCTCTTTAAAATTTTTTTTTCTTTTATTTAATTTTCGAAAATTTTCAGAACACACCGTGCTCGAGTTTTCATTGCAAACCCTCACTAAAACGCTGAATGCTCTGGTAAGCTTCAGACTTTTAGGTTAAAAGTACGTGTGTAAGTACTTACGTTAAAAGTATGTGAGTAAAGAGGGGAAAAAAGAGAAAAAGATTATCTCGCTTACCTGAAACAGAACAAAAAAACATTTAAAATATTTAAAACTAAAACTTTACTCAATCAATACTATAAACCGTTATTAAACTCATATGAATATTTTAGATATAAAAGAATCATAGCATGTTACAAATCCAATAAATATTTAATTCCATTTTAAACACTATTTCCAGATAATAATGGTCTGTAAAATTTAAATGACGGTTCAAAGGTACTATTTTTTTAATTGAGAATCAAAGAGTAAACGTTTTCAGGATTAAACGATTCCGCTCCCGGTTCATTAGTTGAGAAAAAATGGTACTCGCCTTTTGTAGGCACAGGACCTAACGAGGAGCCCACATTCCTAAGCCATTTTTGGTGGTTCTGTAACCTTTGAGAGAAAATCGGAGACTAAGGTTCGTGATAAGAATAGAAGAAGCCAAGGCTCCAGGGAAGGCCCCCAGAGGCATCCGCAGAGAAAGCAACTTAAGGCCAGTCTGGACACCCAAAGAAGTAAAAGGAAATAGCTCTTTTTGCCTCCGAATCACATACGATAACGTAGGAATTCCTTGAGCGTAGTTTAAACCCTAAGCAAATATTCGGTCCGTGGCTTTCCATTTCATCTTGCTTGAAAGTTATTGTAATTGAGGCGCTCCGGGTACGAAGGGCGAACTCGACAAAACGTAGTTTCGAGATATTCGCATTTTAAAGTTTTCTGTTAAGGGCGAACTCGACAGAAAAGTCACTCTCTGGAATTTTCGTGGCGAGATTTTAGATTTTATAGAATCATAGAGGAAAGGGTTTTTAACAATTTCGAATATTTTTTACGATTATTAATTCACAAAATGTATAATATATTTTTATTTCGTGGCGGTGAGCTGTTCCATGAGGAGTGGGCTCCCGAAAAAGGAGTGGGGGTAGTGGACTAGGATACGAGTTCGCCCTTCGTACCGCTCGGATATCGCAGTTAGAGCTTTGCCGCATATCGGTTTTTACGTATTTTAAAGGGGGAAAAAAGGGCAAACTCAATATAAAAATTACATGGGTGTATTCTTCAAATGGTCTAGAATCTGAAAATGAAAAAAAAAAATTTGTCCGATGTCGAGTTCGCCCTTCGTACCCGGAGCGCCTCAATTGTGTATTCTGGATGGTCTTCCTCAAGACTGCGACAGCCAATTTCGAGATATTTAAAAAGTGTTAAGTGTCTCGAGATATTTAAAAAGACGATGTTTATGAGTTTACAAAATAAAGAAAACTCTGATAAAATCGAACGTGGCTAATTAAGGGATATTGGGTTTCGATTTAGTCTGAGGAATCATGTGAGGTTGATCTTTCAAAGAAAAGGTATCCGGTTGCCTTTGGGCGTTAATTGTCTCGGTGCCTTAACCACTAAAACCGTTAATGAAACTTCGTTCGTTAATGAAGCCTCCTGTCGCCTTCAGATACAGAAAGAGATAGATGGAAAACGTCTTCTCCTTTCAGGTAAGGAAATACGAAACGACAAACTCATCCAAAATTCAGTAAACGTGTTTTTATAAGTTCTTTAGAAGAAAGAGTGGTATAAATAACTCCATTTTAATCCCACTTGTAAAAAAGTATAGGTTTAATGCTAATCTTGAGGTGCAGGATACTACATGTAAGGGCCAACCCGAAGCTGCATTAATCAACTTAATTACCCACGTTAAGAGAGGACGATTACGAAAAACAAAAACGTCGTATTTCTTGATTTTGTCAAAGAATTCGATAAAAAAAATGTTTCAATTATTTATTCATGTGTGGGAGGGGTAAAAAGATAAAACAGAAATAGAAATCGGACATAAATAAAAGTTTTTAGCGCAGAAATCCTCGACGGCCGCACAATTCAACTAATAACAATTTTATCATGAAATACGGACCGCGTAGTCTAAAAATAACATATAAATAGTTGGATCGTTCAAAACAATGTAGGTAAGTCCTTTAAAATTTGCCCCGATTTTTTACGGTTCTTTTTTTGAGAGTCGGCGTCAAATCAGTATGGAAAACACGAAAAGAAAAAGGTTTTGATGAAGTCACAAGCGTATGTTTTTGATTGGCAGTAAGATTGGTATCGGTCATATAAAAAATGTTGATGTACTCATAAAACAGCGTAAAGTTCCGAGATTCTTTGCATATCCATCCATGCAGTGATTCATTTGTCATTTTGTGGGATAGTTGAAAACTAATTTGATTTTTAATGATGATACCTCCTTGAACATCGTTTGTTTTCCGTATTTAACACACGAGGGAGAATATTGAATTAACTTGACCCCCTTCCTAGTACGATCTGCTTCTCCCCGAGCGCATTTTCGCACCCTCATTTATTATCTAGATGCTCTCAACTTTCAAGCGTTTAAGGCGCGAATTTAATTTAAACCCGCACATAAACCATTCAAGCGCGCGAGGAGGCCGTTTTAAATGCAAGGAAGGCACAAAATGAATCCCCTCCAACCCTCGACGACCTACGCCCTCGCCCTTCCATAAAACTACAACCCCGAGTGGCTACTCCGCTCTCTCTACTTGAATTCCTAGCGCCAAAATAAACAACCGCTTTTCCAACTTAAACAAACATACTAACGTAATTTCACGTTATAAGTGCATTAATAAAGCCATAAAACTTTCTAACAGATAAAATTGGATAAATGCTTTCGATCATAATGGATTTCTTGGCCGAAAGAGCGAAAAAATCGCCTAAAATCTAAAGGTTTCTCCGTCCAACAACTTAGTTAAACTCCCAAAAATTCACATGATTTCAAGAAAACTGACTGAAAAGTCAGGCTATTTTTTATGGCCCAACTTCAACCTGTCGAGATACCCACTTTTAAATGAAGTCGTATCGTCTTCCAAGGCGTTTTCCTTGACTTTTTGACCGATAAACTCCTTGGTGATTTAATATCCAGGCGTTTTTTCTTGATTTTTTGGACTATAAATCCATTCCGACAGAAAATTCATGCGTTTTTCTTCGTTTTGCGTCCTAGAAAACCCTTTTTGATCCTATATTAAGACGTTTTCGTTAGTCTTTTGGAGGAAAGACCTCCTCATGACTACTTAAGCGTTTAATTTGGTTTTTTGACCATTTATCCACCCGCAAATCAGATATTTTGAGAAAAAAAAATCCCTCCGAAATTCGGCCAACCGATATCCAACCCCCAATTGGAAAATCCCCGAAGATACCTATCTAGAAAGTACGAAAAAAAAAAAGCGAAGCGGTACCGAAAAACGATTTATAACCATCAAGTTGGCGTGCTTTTGAAATCGCGTGAGTCGATGGGGTCGACTAAAATAGACCAAAGATAAAACGAAGGTCCTTAAATAATAATAACGATAAAAAATTAACTTGAATAAAAGGATATGTCGCACGACAATTTAAATTGTGTTCTACGTGCAATAAACCTTCGGATTTTCGCGACAACCAGTTTCTCGAGGTGGAAAATTCATTAAGAGACTTCATACACATAAATAACAGAACGAGATAAACAAATTAATAAACTTCAAATTAGATTAAAGTGGAGAAATTCGAATCGTCATTCCCATCTTTTACTTTCCTATGCATACGTCCCTTAATATAGACTCATCTGGGACTAATGGCTAATGAGAAATTACGAAGTTTTAACGAACAAAATTGTAAAAGCGAGCATTTTGAAATTTTAACGTCAATACAATTATCCTTGTTGATCTTGTTTTTATAACTGTAATCATATAAAAAGAGTTTTTATTAAATAATTAATTCATTATTGAATAATTTAAAACGATTATGTACGGTGTACTTGCTTCCAGGAATGAAATAATGCATAAATTGAACAGTGACGTAATGAAAGTGCATTAATTTTTTAAATTAAAACCTTATTTAGAAAAGGATCTGAGTAAAATGTAAAAACACGTGTTATTTTTATTAGACACGCACGCCTGAATATGATCCCATTGTTGTTTATCGAGGCTAAAAGCCATTCGTTTGTGACAATCCTGCGGAGTCATTTCGACTCAGGGTTATAAATCCGGTTAAGGTTAAGGCCCTCTCGACTACGAGGCCCACATTTCACGTAATAGAATCGCCGTAATAATTTAGAACATGATATAACAGAGACGAGACAAGTCCGCGTCTTGCGTTTTAAAACAAATCCCTCTCCTCCCCACCAAAGCCCCCCCGGGACCGCGTCCCTACACGCTCGACGACGACAATCTCAATTTAACGCAATTCCTCTTTGCCCTTTTACGTTAAGATAATGGCAACGGAATCATTTTGACATTGAACACACGAATAAATTTAAAAGTACTTATCAAACAGTGGAAATGATATCGTTGTAGTAGAGAGAAACTAATTAAGACCCTCATTCTTGACATCTCAGAATGAACTTCTGGATATTCGACATTTTGCCGGAAAAACCGACTTTTGATCTTTTGAATTTGAATTTTGGGGGAAGTCATTCATTGTTATGGTACATAGTTAGTAGGTCAAGAATTTTGACTGGATTTCGGGAAGATTATCCTAACAAACTTCCCTTTAAATGGGTATTAAGGAATTTTTTTTTTATATTTCAGCCGGGATACCTCATTTTCGGGGGATTATTCTAGTTTTTCAGTAGAGAATAACTCTTTTTGATGGATATTTGGAAGTTTTGTTAACTATTATAACCGAAAACCTCATTTTGACTGGCTTTAAAGCGATTTTCTGAGTAATTAACAATTGTCTTTTTAAGCATATTCAGGAGTTTTCTTCGGTATTTTGGCCGGAAAACTACATCTTTGATGGATATTCAGAAGTTTTCAATACTATTTTAGCTGAGAAACCATTTTATCAGGGTTTGTTAACGATACTCCCAGTTTTTCGGCTGAAAAATAGCCTTTTCTTTATGTTGGCCAAGAAGAACCTTTTGAGTAAATTTTCTCGCAATTTTTCCACTTTTACGACCGAAAAACAGCATTTTCAATTTATATTAGTTCATTTTCTACAGCATTTATGCTGTTTTTTATTTTTATTTTTTTTTGGAAGTCGATCAATTATCCTTCGCTGAAACCTAAATCGATTAAAAAAAAAAGGAATTCAGATCGAGTTGGTCATACTCACAAGTCCATTACTCATCAGAAACGTCGCGTGAAAGCAACTGGTTCAAAATTACGTAACAACCAACTTCGGGTAAAGAAGAACAAAAAAAATTCCATCCTTTTTTTTGATTAATAGATAAGCCGTCTCATTAAAAAGAAGTCATTAGTTTCTCGTATGAAACATGACCTTAACAAAAATAAGTCTAATTTATTTTATTTTTTTAAAATAATGATTTTTTCCTTAAAAAATCTCCCAAAATATGAAAGGTTACATAAGGATCGTATTGGGAAGATCAGACGTTTGGGGCAGTTAAAAATTCGCAAAAGCAGGGGCAAAACGGAAATTGAATTTACTATTTCATTTCTAAAAAACAGTCACAGGATGTCACAACTTCTCTTTCAGGAAGTTAAAACACTCAATCGGCATTGAAAAATTATAAAAAATTTTATTTTTCTTCACGTCATTATAAACTCTACAGCTCGATTTGAAAGCTATAAAGGCCTCTGTTACATTTCCAATTTACAAAGGTCACTTCATACTTTTCTTTTCCTTTTTTTCCCCGCCGTCTCTCTCTTTCTATAATTTGCTGTATAAGGGAAGAGACGCCTGATCATAGGTCTCCGGGCACAAAAAGAAATTCCCAATAAGGAAACCTTATACATACTAATAAACAGGATATGGCTTCATTGAATATTGGGACTGGAATTTACATCGATTTGGAGGCAAGGACGAAAGGATTAGCGTTACCGAAATAGATCATTTGTTCAAATTGTTAATTATTAGTTTTATTTTGAACTATTCAGGAATTAAAAAATCTAGATTATTAAGTAACTAAACAAACTGGTCTGAAAACTAGTTGACTACTCCAAAGATAAGAAGACATCATGTTACAGAACAAACATAGTCTCGGCACTTTAAACTTTTTCGAAAGTATTTTATTGTGATACCGTGAACAGAGGGTTTTTAGGAAGGTTCCTAGTAGTCGTCTTGACGAGAAATCTCGATTTTCATCAAATCCTTTCGTCTTATCAAGGCCTTTTTCGAAATTCGTATAGCGGAAGTCTGTGCTCAAGAAACCATCTTTTTTTATCTTTCGAAAAATAGACCGATATTTATAACATCTCCGGGAACAATAATAAAAAAAAGGATCAGATTTTTAAAAAGAGGGAAAGATGAAAAAAGACAATGGGAAGAAACATGGAGTTATGTTGGATAAAATTTGCATAGTGAGACAAAAGCGGGGGTGGGTTTCGCAGCTTGGTGGAGAAGAGTCGAAATGAGATATTTCTCTTCCTCCCACCATTCTTATTTCCTTCACCCTTTCCGACATACGCCTCTCACGCTGGACATTTTTTTTCTCCTTTCATTTTCCCGCCTCCATTTTCGGGCCTTGATCTCAAATTCCACTGATTTTCGTTAATTTTTTCCCCGACAGTTGATTCAACTTTTAAAATTTACTATTTCAAGATATTAAAGTACACCTCAGAAACAGTGCAAGCGCAGAAGAACCTCCCTTCTTGGGCTCTTCCTTATATTCTCAAACCTTCAGACAAGTATGTTTTCTACCTGCCGGAAGTTTTTATTGTAAATTTTATGAAAATATCGATTGAAACTTTGGTTACGATAATTGGCTTATGAATAATTTGTAACGGAAGTTGATTTCAACTGGAGCGTATGCTCATGAAATAATTATTGAAATGAGAATAGGAGAGGCTTTAGTAAATGAAAAGGGCGAAATGGAAAACATGACACCCGTTTCCGAAATAAGTTTAAATTTTAAAAACAACAAAAGCCTCCCAACCGCCAAATAAGAGTCAAAAACCGACCCACGGAGGACGACTGTAAAAAGTCTCACGCTAACAATAAATTCTCATTTGTTTATAGAGCTCGGTTTTAATTTTCGTCGACTTATCGTAGTTTAATAGGTAGCCGTTATGGTCGAATGGCTCAAATGAAAAAGTGTTTATGTGGTCGGAACTCATTAAAAGGAATTCATTAAATAATACGGATCGAAAAGAGGGGGGAGGAGAACAGACGATTCAGCGCGTTTCATTTATTTGAACGCTTTTGGTCGTCTGGTCCAAATACAGCAGCGAAATGTGAATCGTTGACCAGTGGCTTATCCAGCAGTTTTTTCAGTTTTCCTCCCTTTCAATATGAGAAAAATAACGAACTAATTCGAAGGGGAAACAGAGACTCTATTTAAAAATAGTGTGAAAATAATTAAAACCGCCCGCTGTGGGTCGATGATCAAGGACGTAATCCACGGAAGTCTTGGGTTCGAATCCCCCCGCTCACTCTCCCTATAATACGCTGACCAACTTGAATCTAGTCAATCATTCTAGGTGGTCTTCACTATTATATTCAGTAACTTTTAATAAACATGAGGAATCCCGGCATTTACCCGACTTTAGTAGGGAAGTGTTAAGGCGAAAGCCTCCGCCCAAATCCTCCTAATAATATAGAAAATAAATATTGCAAACTCTTTTTTTAAAACGATCTAATATTCTTTTTTTTTATCAATAGAGACACCTTTATTTAACTTATCGTGAAAATGTTGAAGGCCGTAAGCAATTTCCTAGGGTCCCTTTTTTCGCTTCCCTCGATGCCTTCGTGCTCCTTATATTAAATCCGTTAAAGGGGCGAGGTGAGGGGGAAGTTTTACGTTTTTAACTCTTCGAAGCCTATTGAGGGGGAAAAAAAGGAGAAGGAAATAAAGCCGTTCTTCATAAAAATGGGTTACAACCAAATTTTTAGAGTTTGCTCTTTTCAACTCGCTCGACAAAGGACGACGCTATTAATTCTTCGTTTTTAAATGCTCTTGGGAATTCTTTTTGAAAAGATGACAATTTGAAATTTGTTTACTCTTTAGATTAGCGTATGAATCTCAATGAACACTAATGTAAAAACGCTTAATTCAAGGTTGACGACAATAATAGAAGTCATCGCGCATTAGAATATGTTCTCTAATACGAGCCTCCAAAAAAAATATAAGAAAATAATGGCCCTACGGCAGTGTTGACTAAAAGGTAGATTTCTTTTCTTTCGTAATATTAAAATTCAAAAATCGCCTAATTTTTTAAAAATGATAAACAACGAATTTTTCCCGGTCAAATTCAAATTATTGGATAAAATCAATTACATACAGCTGTTCAAAATCTAATCTCGATCCTTCTTTCCTATTCGCAAATGAGCAGTATGGAAGTTGCGAAGATTCCGTGGATTTTGCAGTTTAATTTATTGAGTGTTTACGGTAATTACCCCAAATAAAGTCATTAAAACATTCTAAAAAATAAATATGAACTATTCCTATTAAATATTTATTGGTTCAGGCCCTTAGCCAATTACCAGAACCCCTTGGCCCTCAGCCGTTAACGAACTCGTCCGAGCCATTGAAGAAAAAGGCCCTAAATACCAAAGTTCGATAGTCACAAATTAAAATTGCAACTTATACTATTTGCTCCTTAAATTCCTTTGCGTAGCGTTTAATTGGTGGCTTAATGAAATTTCGTATGATGAGGAAAACTAAGGGGAAATTTCAATAATGAGAAAAATTAGGGAGGATAAAAATCGTAAAAGGAAGTAAATTGGAAAATGTTCGGAAGAAGATTCGTGGTTAAGAATCGATTATTGCCTTTGTATCCGTCTTTTAAGTCCCGGAGGAGTTTTTAGGATCCGACATCTCTCTCGAGTGTTTCTCGAGAAGGGGAATCTCGTCGAATCAGAAAGCAATCCTGCCGATCTAATGGAATAATTTGGTCCACTAAACACTTTTCAACGTTCCCTTTTTTTTTCAAGCTCATCCACAAAATGGAATTGTCCAATCCCGCCCCTTTCTCCTTCTTTTTTTTTCTTTCTCCCTTTCTGAATTTCGCTGAATTTCGATGTCTCGCTTGTCTTTCCGGCCAACGCGTCGCCAGCCCAGCTTTTTCCCAAAATCGATGGCTTTTTTCCGCACAAGGGCCTGGATGTTGGTACACATGAGGAAATAAATAAAATAAAAAGGCATACATAGTGCAGAAAAAAAGTAGGAGAAAAGGTAGGTATTTGAGGAAACAAAATTCTGATTGGATGCCTCGGTTGGTTAAAGAAACTAACTTTATTAATTAATTGAGTATCTATTTAGACACCACTCTTAATTAAAAATGGTGGGGAAAACCTGATGGCCAAAATTATCTATCTCCAGTTTATAAAATTTTTTATGTTTGTTTAAAGTGAATATTTGAGGAAGAAGAAAGAGCAGAATAATCAAGCAAAAAAAATCTGCGGTTTCTACGCCCTCTGGATCGATAGAACCGATATTAAAAGCCGGATAAAGGCTAATAGACTTCTTTTCTTTTTTAGCATCTTTAAATATTCGCTTGACTAGGCTTTAGGAGAGACACGAACAAAAAGTAGGAATTTGAAAAAAAAAATTCAACAATTAGCTACGAGTGAGAGACATTGAAATTTTTATCAGTAAGGAAGGTCGCCGATTCACGTAAGCCAACAAAAATTTAAGTTTTTAAAAAATTTAGAACCGAATAACTTAAAAAATATCTTAATCATATGGTTTTAAATAAAGTATTTTTTTTATAAACACTTTGATTACCCGCTGTCGATAAACAGGAAAACGAGGCCTCAGAGGTGACGAAGACGGTGGAAGAGTTAACTTTCGTTGCGGTAAATGTTTTATCAAAGGCAGAAAACGTTATTAACTTGAAGGTCTTTTCTCAGATATCATGAAAAGGCATGAAATTAGATTTCACTGACACTAAAAAAAATTAAAAATAATGAGTTAAAGCGCTTTTTTTCCTTCCATATTAAAAAAATCCATCCTCCACTCCCACGAATAGATCAAAAAGGATAAAATGCGGGTTTTCCCTCGTCGGGGGAGGTCAACCTAGGATTGCATTGAAGTTTTCCGAGGCCCGAAATATATTGAAAAAATCGAGACATTTTCCTGGGAAATTGTTTGAATTCACCTAATTATAAAGAAACAGAAGTTATTGCCTACTAAAGCTTTTCTTCCTTTTTTTAATTATTGTATTTAAGGGGAGAAAAGAAAGCAAAAAAGGGAAAACATGAACTTCTTGTATATAATAGCACTGAGATTAAAAAAAAAAAAGAAGTGATTTAAAGAATGAGACGGAAGTAAATAAAGTAAAAGAATGCAGAAGAACAAAGGATTCTTTCTTTTATAAATAAAGCATTTAAAAAGTCGGAGGGGGTGGAAGTCCGTAGGTGAAGAGCGTAATTAAGAACGGTTGGAGAGAAAGAAAAAAAAAGGGGAGGGAAAGCCTGATGGGGGCCCTCGTCTTTCCAACGTCAAAATGTTTTAAACGCTCGTCTTATAAAAACTGTTCGGGATTTTTAAAAGTTTTTTTTATTCGCCATTAAACGTCATTTAAGTGATGATGAGAGAAGAAGAAAACGTGGTGATACAATTTTTCAAAGCTAATTAAAAGTTTGAGGGTGCTGAAAGGCGGGGGAATAAAAAAAAGACACAATAACTTCCGTCCTTTGAAAATTCATCCATTTAAAATTTTAATTTCGAAGCATATATGTAGCGTGTTTGGGCGAACAATAGAGAAAAGCTCGGACCCCCTGTGGTGATTCGTGATACTTCAATTTACTCGCCCTCTCAAACCCCCGTCCCTAAAACTTGGAAGCCGGGATTTATTAAAGAGTTCTCCCGGGCGAGGCGCGCTTGAAAACAAAACAACACCATTGGGATTTCGGAAATGCATTTTCCCTGTTCATTTACATTTTATCGCTCTCGATCTACCATTCAATTTTTTTAATAATCGATTCAATTATTTTAGTTAAAGAAATACTTCAGTTGTAGATAAGTAACTTCAATGAATTAGTATCATTCTCCTGGAATAGTTCGGAAGTCCCGTCTTTGCCTAGAGCAAGTGGTTAGACCGCCTATAGTTTACTTCATTAATGTGGATTAGACTTCAAAAAATAAATTGAGGTCAAAATGTTTCCTCAACTTTAACTTTATAGTCTTTCCAGAGTTAAGATGGTTAACTTTCAAAGAAAAGTTATTGTGACACCCTCCAGTCACGGTTTTCGGAAAGGGTCTTCAGACCCCAGAGGAAAATTGATTAGTGATCTATGGCGATCATGAGTTGTCGGTGTGCTGACCTACCGTCGCCAGTTTTTACGGAACACTTTGCGATAGTAGAGACTTTGGGCTGTTCACTCCCATTCCTTGAAGCCTGACAACGCGAAGATTTTTATTTTTTCTACCTTCATATTGAGTATGAAAACTTTTTAGTCGTAATTCATGAAAGAGTACTTGTCTGTTGCGATCCAATAACAATGTTTTATAACTGTCAAGTTCCCAGAAGGACCAAAATTATGTAATACGATTGATACCGTAATTCGCATTTGTATAGCAAGCGATGGAAATTTCAGAATTGATTTCGAGCACTTCGTCTATAGCAGGTTTTAGCAATAGGTATTCAACCGATTTACAAATGGAAGTTTTGTCATTTCCTCCTTAGATTTCAATCAAACTTAACGTAAAGTTTTGCTCATAGGACACGTTACGTCAAGGTTCGCTTTTCACGAATAGGCCCTTAGTTAACTATTAATCACCCTGGGAAGCAAAACGTCTCAAGGAATAAATCAATCAATTATTGAATAAGTAGGAGGAAAGACGACGAAAAAGAACGAAAGAAGTGCGAAAAGCTGAGAAGTTTTCCACTTCAAGGGGATCACAATCTTTAAATTCATGATCTCGAAATGTCCGGATAAAAAGTGTGTACATGTGTCAAAATTTCAAAAATTTCCTGACCGGATATCTCTTCAAGGTTCACGATTATTTGGTTTATTTATTAATTATATTATTATATACAGTTAAATAGTCTCGTCGGCAATTATGAAAGCTTGACTTCCTCGACAGAAACGTCGTCAAATAATATCATAAATTACAACTAATGAATAATAATTACGCTGCGAGGAGGAAAGTTGAGAGTAAAAATATAATAAAAATGCATACATATCGAGCCGTCGTAAAATGCAATGGTTACAAATAAAATACTTCATTGAGGAAGTAAAAAAAAATATAACAAAAAAAATCTCAACCTTCAAAAAGCAATGAAAACAGAGAGGCCGAGATAAGATAAAAAAACGTTAAAAAAAAAGGTCTTTTTAACACAAAAATGATAAGTTGAAATTAGGTAAGTTAATACAGGCGATATTAATGTATCGTGTCACATTTCATTGATCTGTTGTCATAAGGGAGTTGGAAAATTGACGTTGGATATACATTACACACCACGTGGATGAACATAATATGAGAGGAAGTCGATTTTAATTTTTTCTTTCTTTTTTTTCAATCGTTCTTTCGGGGTCTAAATTTTTTAAATAGTAATTTTCCCCTTTTTCTTTCTTTGAAATAACGATATAATTATTAATCAAGTTGTCATTGGGGTCTAATTATATTCTGTCTCCCCTTTTTGTGTTTATTGGGCGAAAACCCCGGATGTCATTTCAAAAGTTTTTTTAGCCAATAAAAAAGTTCAAAGAAATATGATGTTAATTTTTGAGTGATTGAAGTTTTGGGACATGGATAAACAATTTTTTTTTCGCGTCAGGGACAAAAATGTTTATCATTAAAAATAACAATAGCAGCAATTTATAATTTTTTTAATGAAATAATTTGGGTGTATAATTTTGTAATTTGAAAAAATAATAATGTGAAGAATTGATTGCGTTTAAAATAGTGTACCTAGTTCAGAGTCTTTCTCGGGATCTTCGACGATTGTATCCATTGATGGTGCTCCGCATTGCAGGTAGTGGTAGCGAGGAAAAGCTCCCGACTGAACTTGGCGAAACCCCCTCCAAACGCGCGAAGAGGATCTTGGCCCCCGCGTCCTTCCCGCCCTACCCTTCCAGCGGTATAACGTCGAAGAGCTCCCGCCGCGCCGCGCCGGCCGATGACGCCCCCCACAAACACGATAACCCTCATGGACCTCATATTTAAAATCCAACCCCTCTTTCTACGGGATGCAAGACCGGGAACCCAGATTATAAGTAAATCTACGGCTTGGGACTCGTTTTCAAATGAAACGCTCGATACATTAACTTGAATTAGGGTTGGAAACTGAGGAAATGATAAAACACGTCCAACTTTGTAAGTGATAATCGAGGGACAATGGAAATGACGTTTAAATGGATTCAGATTTCAAGGAGTATTATTAATATTAATTATTCCTGAATGTGTTACCAACAATAATTTAAATTAATCATTTTGAGTTAAATAATGGCGCGTGTTTACAAGATTTCCATGTAGGGAAATTAAATTGAGAGACCACCGAAACCTTCCAAAAGATGCCGACGTTTATCAGCAAATAATTCCGAGGAAAGCGTTATAACCCGCTAGAGAAAGAAGATTGCCTTAATTATATATTTAAAAAAAAAGGACTTAGAAAGACTCCCGGAAATCCTCCTTCGGCATTACAGAGCTAGGTAGGGGTCAGAAAAAAATTTCAGCATTTAGTCAAATCAGTTTTCACGAAATTTTCACAGAACCTGCCTTTCGTAGTTGTTTTGAGATTGTCGAAAGCTATTTTTCGAATTACGTAAAAACGGCGGAGCTCTGTCACTCTTAAGTTTTGTTCAATGCTCTACCATTGGCCCGATCTTCACCTTTTCATCAATTACTCCTTATCTCCTTCAAAAGAATTTATTGGTTTTTCCCCGGCTGTAGCGAATTCGTGGTGCACACTTCTGTGAGGTTATATTGGACTGTAAGGGCATGAACGGTACCGAGGTAGTAGAGAGGCGTTCGCTAACAATGGTCGCGAGGTATGTGGGAGGGCGTCGTAATCGATGATTGTTCCCACACTTCTCGTTTGGGTCGACTTAGTGTAGCATGATTGAACATGTAACGTTCTCAGGACTGTCTGTAGGAAGCGATGCGTCAAGCTCTTCGTTGTGAAGAGAAGTGAGGATTGATCGCCGAGATGCGGATTATGTTATCGGAAGAACATCGGCTGATGGAAAGACTTTTGGGCGTCAAGGATTGGCTCTGGTTTTTAGGTCAACGTAAAACTAAGACAGTCAATACGTACAGCAGTTTCCCCAGTTGGGAAAAATCTACTTTAAAACAAGCCGTATTAAAACAAGCGATTAATTTAATCACAATGAAAAAAAATTTACCAGTCATTCCGAATAGAGGAAATCCGGGTTCGCTCCCAGCAACATACAAAGTATCATGGAATATCAATACAGAGTAATAAAAAAAATACCGTTCAATAATTTTTTTTTGTTCTCGTTTGCTAATTACAAATCAAGGTGACGACCATATTCCAAATGTGGTTAACAGGGGTTTCCAATTTTAGCGTTAAAAAAACTCGTGTAGTCACATCGGTTGAAACCACTCCCCAAAACCACTTTCCATCCCTCTCTAAATCGGTTGATTGATCCAAGTTATGACAGTTTTGTTCTTCAAAGTTTTTTAGCGTTTGAATTTCTTTCGTCATTCTTAGAATTGAGGTTAGGGAAATTCAAGATTGAAAAAATACAACGAAAGTAGGCAATCAGGAACGATGCTTTTCGAGTGGTTTGACAGAAGGTTACCTATTCCCATCTGAAACCCTTCTGGTGGAAGGAGGGACGTAGTTAGAGAAAGAAGAGCCTCGTCATAGTGGCGACGCTCTTTCGGATGACAATTGAAGGTCATAAAGAAAGTGAATCACTACTTGGGCTGCCCTACCACATCTTTCTCTCTTCATTTCCCATGAGAAATTCTATTATTTTCATTCTATTGTTTCTTTAGTAAAGACCGGCCAGGCACTTCGAAAGATAAGAGCTCCACAGATAACGACTTTAGTTGGACTTAAATGAACCCAAAGGGGCTGATTTTAATCATTTTCTCACGAAAAAAGGAATATTTCCGTGTTTTAGTTCTTAGGCCCACACTGTTATTTGGGGATCCCAGATTCATGTTTTAAGAGATGGTATTCAGCGGCACAGTGGCGACCAGTGGCTTGTATCGATCAAAACTTTTCTGTCCCCGTATGTCGCCACCTTCTCGTATCGCTGATTCCGTAGCCCGTTGATCCATTGATGGACTGGACAGGCTAAACTGAAAAGTGCCCATATCATTTAACAAAATCATTCATTCACCAGCTAAACACCCTTAGATTTTCTCTGTCTGCCGAGAAACTCCCATTTTGATATTTGTACAAGAAACCCCGTTTTTCCTTATTTTTAAGGATACTACTCTTTGGGCTTTTCCCCAAGATTTTTTGCCCAAGAAAGAACTTTTTTTCCTGATTCCTTGGTCTTACGAGCGAGATCCACCACTGATGGGGAAAGAAATTGAGGGGGACGAACCTATAAAACTCGGTCCGCCATTGTGTATACACTGAGATTTTGTAAAAATTCATACATAAAAGAAGCAGTATTTTTTCAATGAAGCTTCAAACAAGTAGGTACTTATGTTCTTTTTGCTTTTTTTTTCGGTGGATAGAAAGAAAAAAATATTATGTTGTTTCTGTCAGTCAATCTCAGGGAATAATTAAATTTAATTTCTAATTATGAAGAGGAGAAGTTGAGAACGTGGAACTTGATAATTACTCAAGCAATCTTTTTTAGTCCCACTCATCAAAATATCTCGAATGTTTTTCGCCATGAACACGATGTTTTTCTCCCTCTTCTTTCTTAAGTGCTCTTCAGTTCTTTGGATAAATTCCACATTGTAGAAAGACATGGGGGGGGGGGGCAGCATTTTTAAAGCAAAAGCATGAATTTTCACGGATCCTTACAAGAGCAATTGCAAAGGTATTTCAGTAAGATAAGGCTCGTTAGATCTGAATCCTCGGCCAATTATGTTTTAAAGGCTTCTGACTAAATGCTTCAAAAAGCGTACATAAAGGGCAAGAAAATATTATGAAGACGGCAATAATGAAAAGAGTAGGAAGGAAAAATGGATTTCCCACTCTTTCAAAAGACGTGGGAGTGGAATTTTAGAATATTCTTTATCTGGAGCTGTGAGATTCAGAAGAATTTTTTTCTTTAAGGATTTTTAAGGATTATTCTTATGAAGATACTTATCAAGGTTTAAGAAAAATCATTGTTTATTATAAAAGGGAAAATATATCTAAAAAATTTATCTGCTTATCATGAAAAAGTTTCTTTTTAAAAAGCTATCCCCAAAAAAATGATCAAGTTTATCAATCCTATGGGCCATTGATCTCAAACTTTTTGGTAGCTTGGAAAAATTACAGGGCAATCGGGCGACTCAAACTCATTTACTTCTGAGCCCCTGTTTAGGCCTTTACCATTGGCTAGAATTCACTGCTTCGTACAAAGGTTCTAGAATATAAATAGTACAATAAAAAAAGACCTACTTGTGGTGTATCCGAAGATGTCTTCTTTTTCGGGATCTTTTGCAGCTTCATCTTTACTTCTTTTTACGTTTCCAGCACTGGCTCGAGAAATCTAAGATGAAAAGAAATTATGAATTAAGATTTTTAAGTATAGGAAACTTAATCATTGATTAAATTTCTTACTTCGACCCCAGCAGCGGTTCGAGTCCTTCCTTCCATATCACGGTATTCGTCATCGTCGCTTTCTTCGCTGTCACTCGAACTAACACCTCCAGTTGGGGGAGTTATAATTACAGGCACTTTTTCATCAGCTTTAGGAGAACTGGCAGACGGAGAAGTCACTTCTTTCGTTAAAGGTTCCGATTCGGTAGACGCTTTCAGATCCTTCACATCGTTTAATGTTTCTTCATTGCTTATCTTGAAAAAAAAATTTATTTTTTTTATTTTTTGACGAACAGAATAGTACATTTATTTCGCTGGTACTTGAGTCGTCGCGAGCGATTTCCGAAAGCGATGAAGCCTTCGGTTTGCTGCTAAGATCTTTAGTTGAACTACTTTCACTCGCAGAATCCCATCAGTACCCTAAAAATTTTATTAAAGTTTCCCCTACGACAACAAATCAAAAATACGAACCCACTGTACGAGTGATTGGACTAAAAAACAAACGGGGTTACCAGAAGCTCGTATGACTTCGACGGCTCTTTCATGGCTTGCATGTCTGAGATCTATTCCATCTACTTCTAAAATGCGATCTCCAGTCTGTAAAAAGGTGATAAATCAAAAATGTTTGGCACAGTCAATATATAACATTTCCTGTTAAAAATTTTGGCTCTATTTACCTTGAATTCTCCAGTTCTGCCTGCTGGGCTGTTCGGAAGTACATTCTTGATAAATATTCCTGAGATTGCTGAAGTGCTATTAGGTCCAGAGTTATATAAATCAACCTTAAAATAAAATAAAAAAAAAACATGTAAGTAGTTAGATAAAGTCGGCTTAAAACACTTTTGTGGCTCACCTTTCCCCCGACTATGCTGATTCCAAGGCTACTTTTAAGTTCCCTTTTTATTTTTACGGTTCTTTGAGGTCCCCAGTGTTTGGCGAGTAAAATAGAAGAACCGGCATTTGTCACTGTCATCGTACTTTTCCGCGTAAGATCCCTTTTCGACCTAAATTGTTCAGCACTTTTTTTCTTATCGCTATTTAGAATTGGCTCGCTAAGACCTTTACTTAATTCTACTTTTTTTTGTACATAAACTTTATTACAACTATGTAAAGACTCTAAGGAACGCTCTCTAGAAAATATCGATTTATTCGCAGAGGGTCTTTGAATAATATTGTCCGTTTCTTTGACGAAATCGAGCGTGTCGTCACTGATCGACAAACTATTTTTGTCTATTGTCAACACAATCGCGGTATTCCGGTGACTTTCGCCCGACGGTCTGATCGTTCTCGTATGAGTTAATTCATCACTTTTTTTCACCTGAGTGTACTCGATGTCACATAAACTAGAGCTTAATTTACGAATCGATGTCGACGGCTCGGGTGGCTTCTCTTCCAATTCCTTCGCCGCCAACGGTGAAGAGACGCTCGCCCTATCGTCTATCCAATCACAGTCGACGTATTCACTTTCCCGATCACTCGCGGACTCGAAACCCAACGGACTACAAATCGGCGATCTGCTCTTCGCATGTATCTCCGCTGTCGTCACAGCCGACGGCTCGCTTGCAATATAAGGCGACCTAAAATTCAAAAATCTTTTAGCACAGCAGATGTTTCAAACCTTCCAGCGTTGGGCTAACTGCCCAAATAGACAGGAGGATTCAATGATTTCGGGGAAATGAGGGAAAATATGATGCCGAGGCCCAATAGAGCTCGAACACGGCCAAAGGTTTGCTAGAAATCTATCGAAGCGATTCCATATTTATTTCGATTACAGAAAGGACCTGACGTTAATCAAACATCTTTTTAAAATTGGACATTTCGTCAAATGCATTGACAAACTGCGACATGATAAAGTCACCTTGTACAATAAAAATAATTAAAAACATTTTTTTAGAAGCCAAAGCTGAAATCATGCAAACTTACCTATAGTATTCTGGGAAAATCCTTGAAAGCATGCAAGAAGAAAATCGGTGATTGTTGTGCAGTGCGTTATCGTACACATGCTTGTGAAAATAAGTATAACATTTATCTAGTTTAAAAAATCGACATGTTTCTATAAATTGAAAATCCTTAAAGGCATTTTAATTGAATAATTGGGTCAACTGATCATACTGTGTCAAAATGAACCAACGGCAAAGCAAAAGTGTGGCTGTGCAGAATTTTTTTTTTTTTAAGCATCCATCAATAAAGTCTACTTCTAATTTGCGTTATTTGTCTCAAATTTTTAGCCTTACATTAAAACTGTTCAGGAAATTCTTAAAATTATTTAAGGTAGTTTTCAAAATGAAAACCCAGAAAATATTTCAAATTTTTGTTTGTAATCTCAACAAAACCCATTTAATGACATTCGATTTCGGTTATGTAAGTTTATCATGAAAAAAAAACCTTACTTTCTTTATTCCGAAAAATTCTTGAAATCGAACTTGTTTTGAATTATTGACTAGGAAAAGTACAGAAAATCATGTGTCCCTTCCCCTTTTTACAAAAAATTTTTAAAATCCCTACGTAGGTCAGTGATTAAGGTCTCTACCAGGGTTCATCCGGACTGTGTACACAAATTTTTAACTAGATTACTCAATCCGTTAATCTAATTTTATCATTTATTGCTCAATACGGCGGAAGCCCCCATGGGCCTCATCTACCAAAAATCAAAGACTCAGAGAAAAAAAAGGTATTAGAATAAATTAGTCAAAATTCAGCAAAGTTTAAAACCTAGAAAGGCTCTATTTTGTTAGATTCTACTTGTGCAATAAAATACTATGGAGAGCGATAAAGAAATACAGAAGAATCTATTATTTTTTAGGCTAAACTATACAGTAAACACCTAATTTTATGACACAAAAAAAAGTATATTATAAAAACAAAATTACCTTGGACTAGGCTGGATTGTGTATTTAGGCTCTTCTTGCGTTTGAGGGTGAGTTTTAAAATATTCCAACGCACTCTTTCTTGATATATACCGAAAACTGAAATTTCAAAAAGGAAAAGACTTAAAAAGCATTTTTAGTTTTAAAAATGAGACTGTTTGGATTATCAGACGCGCTATACAGCGTTTAAGTCGAAATATAATGAACTATTGATAGAAAAATAAACCAGCTTTCGATGTACTAATAGGATTGACGTCCAATGGTTTCCTAAGGCTTCGTCTTCCACCCCTCCCAGTCATTTAGTTCAAGCCATTGTCTCTCCAATCGGTAAGGACTTAGCTTTTTAATCAGACTCAAAAATTAATAACTTAATTAAATTTTACAATATATTTTGGAAGGCCTCTAAATAAATTTTTGGAAACATATTTTTTTATTATTTTTCCCCCCTTTATTTTCAAATAATCCGGACTGCAGAACGTAAGTACATTTGAAATATCGACGCTGTTCCATATTTAAACGTTCAGATGCAAAAATGAAAGCCACGTGCCGAAGATATTGATTGAATTGCCTTCGGGGCCCCCTGCAGGGGAGACTCCCAATTTGATCTTTTGATCAATTAACTCACTTTACAATTAGGTAGTGAACACACAAAGGTGAACCAGTATGCACACACCAACTCAGAACTTTTGTGTGCCGCTAGTTAGACTAGAGATTGTTCAAAATTTATTTAGCCTTTTAGAAATTTTGGACTTCCAAATTTTCTTCAAATAAGCGTGGGAAAATGTTGAGGTTGAAAAAATTGGGACAATCGGTAAAAAAAGCATCGTTTTCGACAAAATTCTTTGGGACTTGGGTTGACTTTTTTGGGAAGTCGTCATGAGGTAGTTAGTACGAGGGTTGCAATTGTAGAAGTAAGAACCCCAGGGAAATGCGAATGGTCGTCGACGAAATTTTCGAAGAATACCGTCTGATTGGAAATTAGGTCCGTAAAGACATCTTGTACATTTGGCAAAACACCAAAAATTTTGATGAAAATGAGAGTTTCTGGTCCAAAAGAGCCAGGAAAAAACTTAAAACATGGCAAAAGAACTCCAAAACCCATAAAATTGGAGGGAAACACTGAAAAGGGGTTTTTTTGTCGAAAAACTGGGAACCCTTCCAAAAGTTTCCGTAAAATTACTTTAAGAATATTTTAAAATGGTTGAAGAAAAAGGGCGTTTGATAATTCAATATGTCTTTCATAAGAGACCACCTTCCATTTTAAATAATTGTCGGGAGTTTTCGAGGTTCATTCGGCCGAGAGATGAAAAATATTTCCCTCTTAAAGGAGATTATCTGTAGTCCCAACAAACTAAACTACTCGTAGATTAGGCCGCGGCAATGGGTATTGTAAAGTCGATTTATGAAAGTTAAATAGAAAGAGGTACATATTCTATACTAGCAACTTGGTAGTGAACCGCCCCTCCAAACCCGGCCGTTCAAGATTGCATTTGGCCTCATAGTCCTAACAAACCCAATTTGGTGGGCTTTCGTCCATCGCACCTTAGGCTAAAAACGCTTACAAAGAAAAAGCTCTTCCAAACGATTGCTGGTTTATTTTTCTTAAATTCTTTCGTCGTCTCAAATATCTATTCAATCTGAGTCTTAAAGCAAAAATAATTGAATATTTTTTACCAAATATCAGAGGTGAGGAGTTGGACTCTAGTAAGGATTGATTTCGCTTGGGCTTGCGTAACATGGCGAAGAGATTCGTTGTTGATGCATGTAACGAAATCTCCGACGGCCACTCGGCCGTCCCTGTGCAACGCTCCGTTTGGTACGATTTCAGTCACTAC
>JACGAQ010002629.1:0-38691 GCA_014119065.1 Orius insidiosus
TTATTGTGATATTTTAACCGTAATTGAAAGAGTAGAGTCAAACAGACCACTAACCCACTGAGGCCAGCTCTAAACATGGCTGGTTCTATGCCCTGTCGAGCTTTTAATTATTGAGGACAAGGCTTTGTCCAAAAAAGATTATTGTGATATTTTAACCGTAGATTGAAAGAGTAGAGTCAAGAGACCACTAACCGCCAGCTCTAAACGATGGCTGGTTCTATGCCCTCGAGCTTTTAATATTGAGGACAAAGGCTTTGTCCAAAAAAGATTATTGTGATATTTTAACCGTAATTTAAAGAGTAGAGTCAAAAAGACCACTAACCCACTTAGGCCAGCTCTAAACGGCTGGTTCTATGCCCTGTCTGAGCTTTAATATTGAGGACAAAGGCTTTGTCAAAAATTGTGTGATATTTAACTAATTGAAAGAGAGTCAACAGACCACTAACCCACTTAGGCCAGCTCTAAACGGTGGTTCTATGCCCTGTCTGAGCTTTTAATTATTGAGGACAAAGGCTTTGTCCAAAAAAGATTATTGTGATATTTTAACAGTAGATTGAAAGAGTAGAGTCAAACAGACCACTAACCCACTTAGGCAAGCTCTAAACGATGGCTGGTCTATGCCCTGTCTGAGCTTTTAATTATTGAGGACAAAGGCTTTGTCCAAAAAAAGATTATTGTGATATTTAACCGTAGATTGAAAGAGTCAAACAGACCACTAACCCACTTAGGCCAGCTCTAAACGATGGCTGGTTCTATGCCCTGTCTGAGCTTTTAATTGAGGACAAAGGCTTTGTCCAAAAAAGATTGTGATATTTTAACAGTAGATTTAAAGTAGAGTCAAACAGACCACTAACCCACTTAGGCAGCTCTAAACGGGCTATCTATGCCCTTCTGAGCTTTCAATTATTGAGGACAAAGGCTTTGTCCAAAAAGATTGTGATATTTTAACCGTAAATTGAAAGAGTCAAACAGACCACTAACCCACTAGGCCAGCTCTAAACGATGGCTGGTTCTATGCCCTGTCAAGCTTTTAATTATTTAGGACAAAGGCTTTGTCCAAAAAATTATTTGATATTTTAACCGTAGATTGAAGAGTCAAAAAGACCACTAACCCACTTAGGCAAGCTCTAACACTTTTCGCAGTCACTCATTTACCACTGTAATTAAGGAGCCAAATCCCCGACCTGCTGAGTCATTGACCACTGACCCATGAAGTATTATCTATGCTCTATCTGATTGTAAATTAAGGATATGGTCCAAAAAAGATTATTGTGTGTTTAACCGTAGAGGGTAGAGTCAGACCACTAACCCCACTGAGACCAGCTCTAAACACTTTTCGCAGTTATAAAATGTTACCATTAGACACAATCAAGGAGCCAAAACCACAGACAGCATTTACAGCAGCAAAAACCTTTTTTTAAAGTTATTGTTACGTATTGTTTTTTAAAAAATGAGAGAGAAAGAAAAAAAAAAAGTATATATTTTCCTTGTTTAACGGCGAAATACTTGAAATTGTAAGTTTTTACTACAGTAAAATTTGTTTAAAACCTATATTGTTAATAGATCTGATGATGGCTTGGGCACAAGCTGAAACATGTTTAACAAGAAATTGCTATGAATCCATATCATACCATCGAAACTTAAAAATAGCATCAACCATCAAAACAAAACCACAGACCTCTAAAGAGTGAGTCAAAGACTTTGATCACTGACCCATGAAGGTTGAAACTGAAGACAAAGCAATTTTAACCACAGATTGTGAGAGATCAGACACCAACTACCCACTAACTAACCCTACTAAAGCAAACACTTTTCGCAGTTACTCAGACAGCTGCCACCACTGAACAAAAAACATTTCTTGATTTGAAGCCCTTTTACGACCCATTTTGAATTTTTTTTAACAACTTATTCATTCTACAAAGAAACATTTCTAGATTGATTTTGAGCCTTTTTCTACACAAGTTGGGAAAAAATATTGCAGTTCAGAGTCATTATCTCCATTATCTCCAAGCTGCTTCTGTCTATTAGTCATTTTATCAAACTTGTGCCAACAAATATTTCCATATGCCACGTGGTTCTTATCTCCAATTTTATCTATTATACAATTTTTAGGGATACAGAAATGAATGAAAATAAGATTAACAGAAAATATTACTTTATATTTATACAGGCGCAAATATCAAATATTGGCTTATCTTATTAATAATATTAAAAAAGAAGATAATTTGATATTTTATTATGCGTTTCTTCATTGACAAGACATATTTAATTAAATACAAATTTGAAAAAAAGTATAAATTTACCTTGTGGCAAATAATAAAAAAAAAGAAAAATTTTGGTGTTTTTGTTGGGGGGAATATGTTTATGGTGAGTCTTCCAATCGTCGTTTCTTCTTGGGGAAGTCTGGGCGTTTTCCGTCTGCCTCTTTTTCGATTTTTCTTCTTTGTCCGACCATTTCCTGGAAAGGTAGCGAAGAAGGATGTTCGTCTTTTCGGTGACGATGATCTGCTGGGCTGGAATATCTTCGTCGAAAGGTAGACCGAAGGCCTTTTGGGGCACGAGCTCCAGAATTGTAGCGTGAGAAGTTTTCAGCGTCGTAGGACGGAAGTCCCGTCATAAACTCGGAAATAACCGACATTTTAAAACTAAAAGAAACCCACTTTTTGTTTAATTTTAAAGCACTGAAGCGAAAGTCTTTTACTTTGTCCTCTGTCGAATATTGACGATGGGACGGGTCTAACCTCACAGGAATCGATGAACCTTTCTCCCATCCGTAGCGCTCCCCGACGCATAAGCGAAAAACTACATTAATCTATATTTCAAAAAAGAATTTCCCTCTCAAAGTAGAAAAAGTACTCAACTCAAAAAAAAAAAGTTTGCTATACTAAATTTTAAGTGATAAATTTAAAGAATTGTAAAAACGTACGTATTTTGTAAAACAAGATTGAAGAATTCACCATATTGTAGAACTAGCTTTTGTAAAACAAATATTTGATAGAGGGAATAGCTCACCTGACGAGGCTTTTTAAGCCGAAACGCGTCGTGTGATACCCGTTATCACAGTCATTTCTTCCTCTATTATTGGTTTATTATTTGATAGGAAAATCAACAATCTTGCGGAATACGGACGCAATAAACATTGAAATCGTAAAAAAAAAAATATTTTTATTAAATCTGAAACAAAAAAAAAAAAAGTGCCAAAACTACTAAGAACAAAGTTTTTTTTTTCAGTTGGTCGAAGAAGAAAAGACCGCGAAACTCCGAACATTTTGTTAAAATTGTAGGATGTTCAACCGACGAAAAATCAAAAGAGGAAGAAAGGCTCCTGCGACTCCTTTCTTCTAAGCGGTAAGAAAATAATGAAGTGCCGGCTGAAGTTGTGGTACTTGTGGTCTTTTCATACTGTCTATCCCGAATTCTTCAAGGGGAAAAAAGAGCGACCATATTCAGCGCTTTGCCACCTCATGAGTCTTCATGTTTGATGATCCCTGATTTATTCTAGCCTGAAAGCGTAAGAACTACCACAAAACCTCAAAAGCTCTTTAAGCATGTAGTTTCGAGGTAAATATTCAAAATCCAATTGAAGGCCAAATGTTTACTCTTTCAGGGATCTAAATCATTTGAGTTTTCTATTTCCACCAATTGAATCTATTGTTTAATCGGAATAATTAGATTAGTCATTGCCGGTTTAAACATGTACTAAAATTGCTTCCGGTCCGTGTTTGTTTTAGTTAGATAACCTTGTCAGTTAAAGCCGACTACCCCATTGGCTAGGATCCAATAGGAATATGGGATCCATTCGTGGTTTACCCTTGTTCCCTTCCGATTCAATTTACTTCATCAATTATCTCCCGTTTGACCCAACCTAAGATAAATCCTTTCTTCCTTTCATTTTTCCACTTTGTTTCCCAGCACTAAGAAGAATATTTAATAAAGTTAAGAATGTTAGACAAAACTAATGGGAGATAAAAGATTGTCACAAAGATTCTTTTAACTTTTTAAAAAAGATATTACGGGTATCTCACGACGCGTTTCGGCTTTTAAGCCTCTCAGGTGAGCTTTCCCTCTATCACAATCATTTTATCTTTTCACTGTGAACCCTCAGAGCTTTAGTGGATACAGCGGGAAGCTGGAACAAACCGTCTCCCTAAAGCTTACCGCCGCCACCGAGATAGAGCCACTCACCACCTCATTATTGGTTTTTAATTTTTATGACAGATTTGCTGCCATGGCAACTAATAAACTTCCTCTATTATTGGTTAATTCTTTGATAGTAAATTCAATAAACTTGCGGAATACGGACGCAATAAAAATTAAAGTAAAAGTAAAAAGTTATTGTATTAACCTCATGTACGGTTTTTGGTAGGGGTCTTCCAGACCCCGAGAAAATCGATCAGTGACCTTTAACGACGGTTGTCTGTGGTGCCGGAATTTAATTTTCATCAGATTTTCACCAAATTTTTACAGCATTTTTTCTCTCTCTCCCTTCTCTTTTCAAAGTGGCGGAGATCTGTCGGTCTCAAGATTTGCTTAAAGCGCTGCTAGGGACGATGGTGGAACAGAAACTATGCAATTCTTCAAAAAATTGCAGAGTATATGAGGCGCTCCGGTACGAAGGGCGAACTCAACATCGGACAAATTTTTTTTTCATTTTCAGATTCTAGACCTCTTGGTGAATACACCCATATAATTTATGTTGAGTTCGCCCTTTTTTCCCCTTTAAATACGTAAAAACCGATATGCGGCAAAGCTCTAACTGCGATATCCGAGCGGGTACGAAGGGCGAACTCCACGTCCTAGTCCACAACCCCCACTCCTTTTCCCATTCCATGGCATGACTTTTCTGTTGATTCGCCCGTAACATAAAACTTTAAAATGCGAATATCTCGAAACCACGTTTTGTTGAGTTCGCCCTTCGTACCCGGAGCGCCTCATATTTGCCCCAGTACGGACTCACTACGATAAGTTCTCCAATACTACCCCAGAACGCACAGCTTTTACTACAACGTATATTACTAATGACCTACTTAGTTTCTCCCCTACAAGTTGACCCTTAAAATGGTCTAACTTTTACGAAACTGCTGACTGTACAGAACAATTTGTAGTTCGAGGGAAACTTCTACTTCGAGTATGAGCTTGTTGCACCTACCATGAGATTTTTGAAAAATAAAAATTTAAATTTTAGTAAAAACGTTCGATATTCTTAGTTTCAAAATAGAAGCTCTAAGAATGAAGAACGGACAATTTGGTTTCGGAGAGTGAACATAAAATGAATCTCCCTCATAGAATAAAAAGCTAACCCCAGTTCTGTTGTTTTGAACGTTTGATTCTCCCGTTTTGTTCTCCCTTGAAAATAGGATAGAAAATCCCTTATTTTCCGGTCCTCTGGCCTGAGTAATTCGCTCTAAAAAGGCGAAATTGTTTTCTAGCATGGTGAAAAGAGAAGACTTTTTGCGCGGGTTGATTTACTGACCTGGTTCTTCCTCGTCTTGGTCGGATGTGAAGTATGTGTTGTTCGGTGCGTGCGTAGGTCGTGTTGATGGGTGGGGGCGAAGGGGGCATGTTTCTGGGGTCGCCTCCTGTAGTTCAGCCTGCCAGCCTATTTTGCCTCTCTCGCCGCTGAAAATTCACAGTTCAAATAATTAATTTTTCAGGAAAAAGTTTCCTTCACAAAGAGAGTTGAAAAATCAACTTTTGTACTACAACATTCATTGTCAAACATCCACTTACTATTCAAATCAGTTCCATGATCCCACCGTACATATAATTAATGCAAATGCGAGTAATGTATATCCTAACATGATTCCCATTAGCACCGAAGCTAAGGAGGTAGTGATACGGATATGCGGTCCATTCATGTTTAACACGTTGAAATAATTGTCATGCCACTTTGTGTGGAATGTGTAATATCCCGCGGTGTTAATCGGGATGGAATTTCAGTAGGTTTAGGCGGAATAATTTGAAAGTAAGAAAATTTGAAAGGCTTTTATTTAAAAACGGGTTTAGTGGCGGCCCAGGATTACAACTGAAGGTAAGGTAATGTCTCCAGCCTGAAGGAGGGGAGCGTAACACAAAATTGTAGGGAGGGGGTTATCCCTTAGGCAGGATATTACATTCCTCCCTTCCCATACAAAAAAATTTTAACTTAAAATTTTTTTCAAATTTGATGCTAATCATAAGAATAGAAATTTTAGTTAAATATAAAACTTGAAGGTACAGATTTTTGTTTTCTTGTAACTGAATTTAAATAAATAAAACATGAAGATACATTTTACAATAGTTACATCTAGTTTTATTATTATTATTATTATTATTACAATTAAATTGAATTTAACTTTTTTTTGAAACATGACATGGGTGAATATAAATTTTTGGAAAATCACTGGGCCTTAAATTAAAACAACTGTTTGTTACAAAAATTTTTTTTTTTTTTTTTTTTTTACATGGTAATTTACATACCTATATATATATATTTATATTACTCTACATTTTCACTTCACTTCACTTCACTTCATCTTTTTTTTTTTTTTTTTTTTTTTTTTTTTTTTTTTTTTTTTTCATTATTACTTATTATTATATATTTCTACAATTCTACAAAGATTTTGCTTCTACTGACTAACAATATTGTAAGATAAGAACATACAGAACTTAAAATTACCTTAAAAATAAAGAATACCTAGATTGTTACATGGTTATTATCATAAAATAGTTGTTATGAATAAGAGTAAATGACAAAATTAATAACTAAAATTAAAACTAAGCGCGCAATATTACGTAGACGTCTTAAAGAATATAAAAAAAGGAATTAAACTTGTAATTTAATATAAATTAGAATTATGATTGATTTACTTATTTCTTGATTTTACATATTTATTTATTAGTTAATTTAATAGAGTTTGAATATAATAATAATAATTTTTTTTTTTTTTTCATTTCACTTTTTGGGATATATTGTCGAATCTTCCTTATCAGTTTTTGTTTACTGTACCAAGTTCGGGTAGTATATTTGGGTGCTTTCACTCCCTATTAGCATAATTTAGTCGATTCGTCAATCGAAGCATTCATAGGAAGAAGAGACGCCTTCCACGAAAGCAGTGTTCCCTCGACCCTGTTGGTAAGTATCACTGATCAGGAAGTGTTAAAAAATTTTTTTTTTTTTTTTTTTTTTTTTTTTTTTTTTTTTTTTTTTTTGCTTGTAAAATAGTTTGACAAAATTTGATTGATTTATTTATCTATTTTTTTTTTGTTTATAAATAGGAAATAAATTTACTTAATATTCAGTGGGATTTCAATTCTATGCATTAAAATAACGAAAACAATAAAACAGATAGGTATATGAGAATTTGAGGAAAATAAGCACTTAAAATAAGAGTAATTGGTAATTTTTTTTTTTTTTTTTTTTTTTTTTTTTTTTTTTTTTTTTTTTTTTTTTTAATTAAAAATATTCCTGCCCTGTTGCCGCGCTTGGATTCGAGCAGACCGCCTTACAGAGGGAGTTTGTGAAGCGTTCGGGTTTATTCCATCGTCAGCTTCCACATTCGGTTCGGGCTGTGAAACTGGCCCTGTGGCCACCTCACGGGGGGATATACCCGCCAGCGGTAACATCTCAGGATTTTGTCGGGTGGGCCTTCTCGGTCTGTACAATATACACCTCCCAAACTTAAAAATAGTGTAAGCCAAAATTACGAATGCTAAAAAGGATAGAGCGTAATAAACCCAGTTTATCTGTGAATTGTGCTGATTACGATATTTGATTTCCTCCGCCCTTCGTTTTATCCACTCCAACTTGTAGCTTGCTACTTCCAGTTCCGGGGCATTTAATGATTGTAGTTTCATTTCTTTCGGGTATTTGAGCTCGGACCACAATTCCAACCCAGTCAAATTAAAATTCGGGATTGAAATATTAATTTGGGGAACAATTTCCTTAATGATTGATTTTGAAATGATTTTCTTTGGGTTTAATATCATTTTATTAGTGTAGAGGCGGCAATTCGAGGACATTTGAAAGAAACCAATACCAGATAATTTTATGTCTATTGGGGATTCCTTATCGCAGTATAAAACTACCGATTCAGGGTGAACGTTCAGGTAAATCCATTTGTTTGGTTGCCTGAGGGGCGTCCAAAGGTTATTTTTAAAATTTATGAGCCTAATATCGCAGTTGTTTCCCGGGGACCTGGATAAGAAAATCTGTTTTTCACAGTTTTCGTTATCATGGGTGAGGACTTCGGTCAACTTGCAAATGATTCCTCCTATTGGCATTTTATGACACATATTTATTTCAGATTGAGATAACAGAGAACTTAGTTCTCGTGTTATTGATATCACAAAATACGGTTTTTTTGGTTTTACAAAACCGTATGTGGAATTTTGAAATTTAAACGGTAGGGGATGTGCGTAATAGTATTCGAACTTTGTACGAAGCGGTAGGGGAATCGATATGACAAATACTAATTTTTCTTGAGAAAAATAGGCACTTAAAGACACTAAATGTGCATAAATGTAAGCATGTTCGGGTTCTAATGACGTTGGGAAACGAACTTCGGGGGGGAGTTCATTCTGTACTTCTTTTAAACTCTCGATTAATTGCTGCGGACTTAATATTTTCGGATGAAGTATCCCGGACTTTGCAAATAATAATGCTTCATAAAGGGTATTAATATCATTTTGAAATCTGTTTAAAAGATACATCAAAAGAGCAAAGTGCTCGTCCAAGATTTGCTTAATTTCGAGCCGACTTTGGCGTTCCGGTTGTACTTGTTTAATTATGGTTGTTAGTTTTTCTATATTTTGCTTGAGGAGCTGTTCGTTTTGATTTAACCTACTGACAGTTAAATTGAAGGTCCTGATGGTTTGAGTAACGACTGAGGATTGGTCTTTTACCAAGTTGACTAACCCGTCCTCTTCCCCCAATAATTTCGCTATTTGTTGGTCATAACGCTCTCCATCATACGCGTCCAAGTTTCCCGTGATAACTTTTATGCCGCTTCCCAAAAAGTTAAAAAGGCCTCTCTTCTGGCGGTGGGCGGCCTGGGTGAATAACCCCGCCTTTTCCTGTGTCACCGCCTCGAGGTGCTTTTTTAATATTTTGAGATCCACGTCGCATACCGAAAAGTTGTAAAAGAAGTTATTATAAGTCATTTGTTTTATTGAGCACAATTGTTCCGTTTTATTAATAACATCAGTGACCAATTCGTACTCTTTTTTAAAATTTTCCATCGAGAGAAATGTAATTAGGTTATATTCACTTTCATAGTATCCCATCGTGCCAAGTTTTTCGAACACAACACCTGCGTCGTTTCCTATCGGTGAAATGGTGTATTCTTTCGATGGTTCCGCCGCCATGGCGGTCACCAAAATTAAAATCAAGGCTATCCTGAAACATAAAACCGTTTTAGTCGGTTGGAGTGAACCTTGACTAATTTACGTCCAATTTGCAGGGTTACATTGATTTTGTTTTCGTCAATCGATTTTATCTCATAGGGTCCTAACCAGGAAGGAGTTAATTTTTTATTTTTTCCTCTAACCGGATTTTGATCTAATAATAAAACTAAGTCATTAACTTGAAATTCGGGATTGATAATATTTTTGTCATAGTATTTTTTGTAAATTTCTTTGCAATTTAAAATATTTTCGCGAGCTATTTTGTTCGAAACTTGTAGTTTTAATTTTAGGTCGGAAAGAAAATCATCGTATGAATACGAAAATTCTGGCTCATCCCTGAATTCTGATGGGAGACGTGCCTTTTTTCCAAAAACTAGTTCAAACGGTGTGAATTTAGTGGCGCTATGGGGCGTGGTATTATACGAAAAACTGGCAAAGTGAATCCAATCGCACCAATCAGTCTGCTCGGGCGCTATAAAATGTTTCAAAAAATCCAGGTAAAACTGATGGGACCGTTCCAATGAGCCATTAGATTGAGGCCTAAAAGCTGTAGTTTTGAGTTTGTGAATTTTCAGTAGTTTGCATAAGTCGATCATGAGATTGCTAACAAAATTTTGACCTTGGTCTGTTAATATTGCTTTTGGGTGCCAAATTTACAGATGAGTTCCTTAACCAAAAATTCCGCTATCGTGGAAGATTCCTGATTGGGTAGTGGGATCGCGAAAGAGAATTTGGTTAAGTCACATTGCATAGTAAGGATGTAACGGTTTCCCTTTTCGCTTAGAGGAAACGGGCCCATGATGTCTAGACAAACTTTCTCGAATGCCTCACCGGCTGTTGACGTGATAGACATCGGGAGTTTCGTCCGTTTCCTTGTCAGCTTGTTTTTTTGGCATTGGGGGCAATTTTTGACATATGTATGATATCGCTTTTTATTCCTTCCCATTCGTAATACATGCGTATTTTTTTATATGTTCTATTGGATCCCGGATGCCCTGCTGTAACTGAGTCATGAAATTCGAAAAGGATCGCTTTCTTGTCGGCCTCATCTATGATGACTGATTTTAGATAACTGCCGATAAAAACGTTGCTAAAGTTGTTTTTACATAGGTATCGCAATACCGTCCGTAAAAACTGGGTTTCGTTTAAAATCGGGAGGCTCTCGACTATAAAAGCGGTGACTTGATCCTTTTTTAAGTTTTCTAATAAGTTGCATGTAAGATTATACAATTTCTCATGTTCAACATTTTCGGAAAAAGTGTCTTTGTAAACAATAAACCAAATAAATAAATTCTTACTGTTGTCATAAATTTTGAAAAGTGAATTGAGACTGGAAGGGGAGATACGATTTTTTAGTTCGTCTATTATTTCTTTGTTTTTTAATCTGTCTATTCCACGTAGGTCTTTTGATAAGAAAATTATTAAATTGTTGACGTTTGTTTCTCTCATAAGTTTATCAACTGCCGAGTCGGATCGACAACGTGGACGTTGACTATCACCTTTGAGTTCTGATGTTGCAAGAACTCAGCATATGTACTTGCGTTCCCAGAGGTGTTATCGCTTATGTTTGTTTCGTACATGACAGATAATTTTTTCTCAGGCTCTCTAATCTGTAAACCTGCTGAGATTGGAAATACATGGTAGTCATTTCGGAAGGAGCGTTTTTTAGACGACTTAAAAAATCTGCTTGATTATTTTTCCCGGGCTTGTAAACTATTTCATAATCATATTGCTCCAGGGATAATCTCCATCGGATTAATTTGGAACCAGGGTCTTTTACACTGAAAAGCCAAACTAACGGCTGGTGATCTGTGAGGATAAAAAATTTGGTCGAAAATACATAACAATGATAATGTTTCACCGCCCAAACTATCGCTAGGCATTCCCGCTCGATAGTTGAATAGTTCTGTTCGGCCTTGTTCAACCCTTTTGACGCGTAGGAGATTGGTAAATCCTTTCCGTCTGTTTTTTGACTTAAACAAGCGCCAATGGCGTAGGCGGATGCGTCGGTTGAAATATAAAAAGTTTTTGTAAAATCTGGGTACTGTAATATGGGTGGGTTGGTTAAAAGTTCTTTTATTTTTTCGAAGGATTCTTGCTGTGCACTGGTCCAAATAAAATCCTTTCCTTTTTTCAAAAGCGAGTGTAAAGGGTGCGCAATCGTGCTAAAATTTTCCACGAATTTACGGTAGTATCCCGCAAATGCGACAAAACTTTTTAATTCCGCGGTGTTTTTGGGTGGTTGGTAATTTTTCAAAATCTCGATTTTTCTCTGATCCGGGTAAACGCCCGCACCACTAATCCGGTGCCCCAAATATGTTACTTCCGGTCTTAAGTATTCGCATTTGTCTGGCTGAATTTTTAAATTAAATTCTTGGAGTCGTTTGAAGATGTTTTCTAAATTTTTTAAATGACTAGGTAGGTCTGCTGAATATATTACTAAATCGTCCATGTACGCGAAAGCTTTTAACCCTTGTTGTCCAAGTAAGACGTTGTTCATTAGTTTTTGCATGGTCATGGGGGCGTTACGCAACCCGAAGGGCATTGAAACATATTCATAATGGTTATCCCCTGTTGAAAATGCTGTTTTATGGGCGTCTTTTTCGTCAAGCCTAATTTGGAAGAAAGCACTGCATAGATCTAGGACACTAAAATAACGACTGTCTCCTAATTTGTCTAATATATCACTGATCAAAGGGAGAGGGAATGATTGTCCCACTGTTATCTCATTTAGACGTCTAAAATCGACGCATATCCTGTACTTCTGAACGCCAGAGGCGTCAAGCTTTTTGGGGACTACTAAAAGAGGAAAATTGTAAGGGCTATCGCTTTCCTTTATTATTCCTTGATTTTTAAGTTCTTCTACTTGTCGATTTATTTCTTCTTTTTGGGCTTGCGGTAGTCTATATGGCTTTACATGAATGGGTTTTTCGTGCTCTGTGATAATTTGGTGTTTGATAGCATGAGTTGTTGTGAGTTTATCTCCTGGTAAATGGAAAATATCGTTATATTTATAGATTAAGTAAAGGATAGCATTTTTTTCTTCCTCGTTCATGTGCGAGGTGCGCGTGAGAGTTTTTAATTTTTCTAACCGATCTACTTCGTAAGAATGTGCTAATCGTATTATTTTTCCCTGGTTTGATTTTTCTGAATTTTTATTTACGTTTTCTTCTAAAGGGGTTTTTTTTTGTTCGACCTGAGTTAAGATAAATTTTGGCAATGGGATGATTTTTTCTTCGTCGCTTGTGTTAACTATTATGGTACGGAAAAAATTTGTTTTTGCTTTTACAACGGAAGTTGGACAAAATGTTTCGTTATCTACGAACTGACGTTCACAAATGTAAACCCCGTCTTGTTCTATTTCGCTGATGTTTGAAATAAGCGCTTGAGAAACTGTTTGCGAGCGAGGAGGAAGATTTAATATTTTCTTTTCAGAATAAATTTTATAATTATGCCCACTTAATTTTAGATTCATCCCCTTATAATCTATTTCTGCTTCAAATTTGGACAAAAAATCGTTTCCTACAAGTCCATCTGTTCCTATTGGGAAATCTTCTGATACTAAGTGAAATTCGTGCTGATTTTCCGTGATTTTCATGTTCGATTCTGAGTAGAATTTTAAGTTGATCGAACCTAACGTTTTCAGGGGCTCGTCCTGACTTATTCCTATTAGATTTATTTGTTCTGGATTTACAAAATGGGTTTTTAATATTTGGTTTTGCAAACTACTTATTTTGAGGAGAGAGCAATCGGCTCCTGTGTCCACTAAAAATGACATAGTTTTTGTTAAATTTTGATTATCTGTTCTTAAATAAATAAAATTCAGGCCTCCTTGAACTACCAATATTTTGGGTGATTGCGGCTTTTTAATTGCTCGCCTGGGAGCCGCTCCCAGACGGGCCCTCCATGTTTAAATTTTGTTGATTTAAAATGGGAGTTCTTCCAGTTGCGCGATTATAGGCGAGTTTTCGGCAATCTTGGATGTAGTGACCCGGTTTTTTGCAATATCTGCAGAAATTATCAGTCCTAGCCACAAAAGCCCTATTCATTTGATCTTGATTTGCCCTTTGGAAGTAGGGTGGGTTTTGAGCCTTATTTATTTGATCTTGACCAGCTTTAGGGAAGTAAGGTGGGTTTTGAGCCTTATTTATTTGATCTTGACCATCTTTAGGGAAGTAAGGTGGGTTTTGGGCCCTATTCATCTGATCTTGATTTGTCCCTTGGAAGTGTTGTGGGGTTTGAACGGCCCTAGGCCTGAAAGTTGGGTTACCCCACCCCCTTTGTATTTCTGGGTCGATTTGTCCAAAGCTAACCCTACGATTCGGAATGGCTGCCTTGGCGGGTTGATTGTGTTTCTAATAGATTCCCTACATTTTTGCTCTCTTTCTTCAGCCACAGCGATAGCAATGGCGTCTTCCAGAGTTTTAGGGTTCCTTGTTTTTACGATTAGTTCTAAGGGGTCTTTAAGCCTCTGATGAACACATTTTTAGCTTGACTTTTTAATAGAGAAACGTGTGAGTCCTGATGGATTTCCTCTACTGAACTCGAGACACAATCTATCAATCTATATAATATATTTTCTAACCTTTCTGCATATGAAATAATTTCTTCATTTGGGTTTTGTTTGCAGGAATGTAACTCAGTTCCCATTGAGCTTGGGACCTCTTTTCTCCATAGACCTCCTCAAGGTGCCTCTTAAGCTCAATGAAATTTGATAGGCTTCGGAATCTGGTGTTTTGATGTGCCTTTCCCACGATCTTTAATTTTATCAATTTAAACAGGATCGCTCTATCTCCCGGGCTAATTAGTTCGAGGGTCGTTTCGCAAACCGAAAGAAATTCAGATAACTTATTTTTATCACCGTCAAAAGTTCTTAGCTGTTTTTCAGCAGTCTTTAAATCTAGAAAATTTTCCGCCTCAACAAAATCATCGTTTTCTTGCCCATTTTCTAAAGTATTGCTATTATTTCCGCTCAACATCTTGAATTAACCTATTACCTTTGCTTATTTTCCTGTACAAATTTTATTATTAGTATTATTTATTTATATTTATTTTTTTTTTTTTTTTTTTTTTTGCAATTTAAAACTAATAAGCTAGATTACTAAAATTAAAACGAAAATCAAATGTTTAAATTAAGTTTTTAATCTGAAGCTTTTTGTTAAAAAAAATTTTTTTCTTCGACATCCCATGAAATTATAATATACATAATAAAGTAATAAAGAAATATTTTTGAGTAGTTTGTAATATATATATTTTTTTTTTCTTAATTATTAGGTACCTAATATTTCGTATTTCGTAATTTTCGTAGGATTTAGTATTTTTGAAATTTGTTTTTTTTTTTATAGCTCGAAAAAACTTAAAAACGATACCCTCGAGGAGGATTCTTCTAGGTCTAAAACTCACATATATGTAGGTGATGTTCCTAATTCGTGACGCCTGAAGTCTCCTCTCTCGTTTTCTTTGTACGAGGGGGTGCTCCTCGGAGTGTATCCTGAACGGCGTTCGCCTCGTCCAGCGAAGATGTTGATCGCTGTGTTTCTTCCCCTTTTCCAGACAACGTCCTCCACTGGCCAAATGCAGAAAATCGCCGGAAGAAGAGAAATGAAGAAAAGAAACGAAAAAGGTCCTTTCAACACTGACTCAAACACTACCGCCTATGAAATCCCCTTCTGACACCAAAAAGTTTCTGTGATATCCCGCGGTGTTAATCGGGATGGAATTTCAGTAGGTTTAGGCGGAATAATTTGAAAGTAAGAAAATTTGAAAGGCTTTTATTTAAAAAACGGGTTTAGTGGCGGCCCAGGATTACAACTGAAGGTAAGGTAATGTCTCCAGCCTCTGAAGGAGGGGAGCGTAACACAAAAATTGTAGGGAGGGGGTTATCCCTTAGGCAGGATATTACAATAATTAACTGTCCGTATTGTGTATATAACCTTTTTCGAACTTACTTGAGAAAGTGATTCTTTATATTGGCACAATATTTGTAATTGTGTACAGAGTTTTTAGTGGGATTTCTGGAAGTGAGGCGACTTGTTCTATCCGGACACGGAGAGGGGTGCAGACGCCTTCGGAATATTAGAAAGCGCTTCCCTGCATTTCTTCCGCCACGTCGATTTTGTCGCAGAGTTTAAAAAGTCCCGATAGACTTTCAGAGGCGACTATTTCTGCGAGAAATGAAAGCATGGAGCTACGTATCTGATGGATCGTGGGCGTACATTTCGATGGGTTCGCCACCCGAATTGCTTTTGTCAACCCATCTAAAAACTCGCGGACCAAAACCGACCTTCTATGCGTACAGTACGCTGCTACAAATGCCTAAAAAAATATAAGAAAATCTACAGAAAACAAAGGACTTACTTGATGTTGTGAATACGGAGTCGTTTCTTGACAGTAGAAAGAAGACAAGAAGGCTCCACAGGTTCCTTGACACCTTCATCAGGTTCATCGACACTTTCTTTACATACCCCAAGACCAACGACAAGGGGAGGTAGGAGATACTGCTCCTACCTCCCCTGTGCCGGTTTTCTTTGAGTTGTCGACTTTTGCCTTAAAATACATGCATTAAAATTTAAAATCAATGAAATAAAGACAGCTACTTACAAGGGTTCTGCTTTTCCTACGCTGAACATCTTGTCTCTTATGAAGGTCCACTCACGGTTCTCCCCATACGCCTAAAGATGCCCCGCCTTTTCGGCAATTCTTCGCCATGCGTCTTCTTTAGTTTTAGCTGTTACTTGTCCAGTGAATCTATGTGAGAATCAAATAATGCCAAATTATTGAAAACAATCTAGCCTATTTCAAACGGTCTCCATTGGAGAGTAAAAAGTGAAAAACAATAAAAGTGAAAACATTAAAAAAAATCTTACCTTCCGAAAAGCAGCTCGCTCATCCTTAATGAGCGGCAGGAGGGCTATTTTTTATCTTTTTTAAATTTTTAGACATTTTTTTAAAAGTATACGTTGAACGGCACAGTGTAAATCACACGGTTAACCTACCACGTGACTAGTCGGAAGGAGGTAGAGCGGTTACACATGCTAGGTTACTCTGCAAATTACTCTTCAAAATGAGGAAAAATGCAGAGTAGGTAGTAAACGTTTATGAAACGCGATTTCTCTGCACTTTACAAAAAATGAAAAGTGCAGAGATGGATTTGCAGAGTGCAGAGTGAAGAGCTTTATGAAATAGGCCACAGATTATCGTTTTTGTTAAATATTGCTTTTAATGATTCGTTTGTGGAAATATCGATCAAATCCTTTTGTAAGTGTGTTTCCGAAAGGTTATAAAAATCAAATGGGTTCTAGAAATCTTAACAGCAACAATTAAATTGAACCTCGCCGTACGTCTAACTTTGAGGATATCTGGTTCTTTACCCTGCTCAAGCATTAAAAATGCAGCTGGTGGCATTTGCTAGTGATTAAGGGCCATCATACCGGCCGAGCATTTTGTTTCAAAAACAAGAGAACAAGAGCCCCTAAAATTCGTCGGAAAAGTTTTTACAAAATTTCTTAACTCCTTTTATGCCCTACTTCGTGACATACATAACATTTGAATTTAAGTCAGTTTTGTCTGATTCCTATCGTTTTTTTTTTCTTAGGATGTTTCGCTTTGGTTTCAAAAGCAGTAGTGCGCTGTGCGACAATCGTCCGAAATTTTGTCGCTTCCTTGGCGTTTCTGTCTTGCTTCTTCCAGAAGTTCTTGACGAAGTGAATGTCTAGTTCCTTGTTTCATCGTAGAGAATGTCGATGGCTGCTAAAACCTGGTTATGTTGGCGTGGCATTCCGCTCAGAAGAATCGCGATCATTTCCGCCTCATCCATTTTACAACCTGAAATATGTAAATCGGTGACAGTTCGATCAAACTCTTCGAGATATTGTTCTAGATTTCCTGTTTTGAACCTCATCGTATTCAATTTTTCTTTTAACCGACTTTGTTCTGATAAATTTGTCCTCTTGTATTGTTTTCCAGACTTTCCATGATTTCCGACGCACGCGTGTTCTTTGTCATACACAATATTCAGCATTTTATCATGTAGATTTTGTATGAGTAAATTTTTGGCTACTGTTGTTAGTGGAGTAACCTCTGGCACACTTGTCAGGTTTTTCGACGACGTTCAACAATCCTTTTTCTTCCAGCTGGAAAAACCTGTATCGTCAAATGGTTTGATTTCGGTTTTGTTTTACGAAGGCATATCGTACCGTAGTCGACCTCGTGTAGTATGTAGAGACCTCTTTCATCGGTTGTTTCATCAACCATGATATAAATGTTATGCGCACTAATTTTCTTTTGAACTGAGAAACTTTTTGAAACTGGTGTTTTCATAAACAACATTCTAAGAGTGCTTTCGTCGGAGATATTTCTTTTAGTGTTCTTGGATAAAAAAATCACGAAAAGCTGGTGTTTGTTGCTTAAATAGCGTTATGGTTGCCTTAACTAAGGCTGTCCACAAGTCTGCGTTGAATTTTTTTTCATGTGAAATTTGAAATGATTTCGCTAGACTTCTTGGGGTTGTTTATTTTCTTTTAAGCTCAAGTAAACGTTTATGCCAGGGAGCCCTGTACACAAGTCTGCGTTGAATTTTTTTCATGTGGAGCTTGAAATGATTCCGCTAGACTTCTTTGGGTTGTTTATTTCGGGTAGTTTTAGTTGAGTTTTTTCGTCGGAGTGGTCGTTTTGTTTCGTTCTTTTTCCGACAGGGACCTCCTTTTTGGCCGATTTTTTCCGTTTTCTCTGAGGGACTTTGGGATTTTTCGTATTCTGCTTCGAAGGCGCCACTTAAGTTAGTTCCAGTATGGAGCCAGTTTAAAGCACTTTTGACAATACGGGTAGGTATAGTTCGTAGACGAATCATTTTGGTGGACTATTTCCTTATTTTTTTTCTCCTACACTTTTTGCTTGACTTTCATTAGACGGTATTATGGACCCTGCGGGAAGGTGGACAAACTATCCGTTTATTCGGCACCTCCCCCAACCCCACTACCTCCTAATTGTCACTACACCACCTCTTTTTATACCTATTAAGGAATTCTAAAGTATTTTATACTATTTTGGGTTATGGATCATGCGTAATCTCGCAAATGGGGAACGTATATTGTTACAATTAAAAGTTACAGAGGGAGAAAGAATGAAAAAAACGGATATTCCACGACCGGTTTCGGCGTAATGCGCCTCATCAGGTGGACTATTTCCTTATTTTTCATTCTCCTACACTTTTTACTTGACTTTCTTTAGACGGTATTATGGACCCCAATCGTTTTCCACCTGTGATTCTACTTTTACATTGCTATGAATGTTTAACACTTTTGGCGGTTTTTCGTCCTTGTCATTTTTGTTAACATTTCTGTTTTCGGGTAGTTTTAGTTGAGTTTTTTCGTCGGAGTGATCGTTTTGTTTCGTTCTCTTTTTCCGACAGGGGACCTCCTTTTTGGCCGATTTTTTCCGTTTTCTCTGAGGGACTTGGTACTTTTCGTATTCCGCTTCGAAGGCGCCATTTTAGTTAGTTCCAGTAAAAATGAAAACAAAAATTGATTATTCAATTTAATGTGTTAATAGATAGGTATGAATCATAGTTTTCTAATGCTTTTAAGTATGGATCAACATTGGGCAGATCATCATAAGCGCAAATACTGAAATGGGCTCGTCAAATGAGCAAATGGACGAATTATTCATAAGTGCAAAAACGTGGCAACGTTGCATGCTGGCGGTCCCTCCAAAATTTCGAATTCGATTTCATCAAGTAGTCATTAAGTAATAAATCATTATTTAATATTGCCATCAAATTAAGAATTAAGAAAGACAAAACTTCTCCCCGATCATCGAGAAGTATTCAAAGCGCGTAATTTTGTTTTGTATGTAAGACTCCCACGCTTTTAAAATGCGTTGTTTTTTGTTCATGCTCCTTTCTTGTCGAAGCCTTTTCATTTTAACTTCAGCTCATCCGTTAAGCCGTTAAAGCATCGGTCGCCTCGTCGCACAGTGGGGCAAAATCGGGAAAAAGCGCTTATAATTCAAAATTTTCAAGTATTTTATTTTACCAAATCAGCACAATCTACGTATTTATAGGTGTCTAGAGAGGCCATAACTCAAGTTTCAGCCTTTTAGGGTGCCAGTCACAGCTCTAGGAGCTGTAAATCTGACAAAATCGTGAAAATTCACTTGAAAAACTAATTAAAAAAAGAAAATTCCTGATCCGTGTGCTTGACAGTTGGAACGATGTAATTTTTTTTCATACTCCGTAGTCATATCAGAAGTTTTTAATTTCAAGTCAGGAAACCAAAGTCATTTTATTGGGATCAAAAAGCACGGTTTTTCGATAGTAGTTCAACTTAAGAGGAGCGTATCCTCTTTGCGCATCCTTGCGCACCTACGAAAATGGTGCCAAATATTCACCAATAGTCTGCAGAATGAGCCTGTGAAAGAATTAGCTGCAGCCAGGTGCAGCCCTTGAGCCCACGACAGCAAATATCGGAAAAACATGAGACTGCCGGTCGGTCGAGCTTAACGCTCTGCGCCCCGCGTCAGCGGATTTTTCCCACTCATGTGGCTTTCAGCCAGTTAATGAACGTTCAATGCAGAAATCCTAATCTTACATGTGTTCGAATTCTCAGGAGGGCACGGGATTATTTATCTCGAAAAATGTAAATTTCAATGGAAACACGATCCCTTGAAATTAAGTAGTTGGACGTAAAGCCTATTTCAATAAAATTCTCCTAAAAGGGATTAACATTGATATTAATTTACTTTTTATTTTGCTATCATTAAATCAGTCATCTCCACATCTCTGTGACAGTGCGGTAGACAGTATGAGTGTTAAGGTGAAAAATCGAGACCTGGTGGTTGAGTTATTAAAATCACCAGATAAAAACGTTGACTGCCTGTTAAAGTTTTTTTCAGAAAAATTTTCAATTGAAGATGAGTATCTACCTTCAATTGAGCGAAAATTGTCTCAAACATTTATGAATGTTTTCAAAAAGAAGTGGGCCGATTGCCACAGGAAAAGAGAACGATTTCTTAATAGCAATGAATTTTGGCTAGACGATTGCTATTTTGAGTGGGCTCCATCTGATTCATCAGCCTCAACTTTGGGTACGGGTCGTCCCCGCAAAGAATTTGACAGCCTGAGCGAGAGCTCCAAAAGACGCAGAAGTGCAGAGTTAGCCAATATGTACTCCTGTGAGGAGCTAGCGCACGCCCTCCAAAGCAAATTGAGAGCTGAAGGGAAGAAGGAGATAGGAGAATCGATTAGGAATTTGTTGGCTGAAAATATTACCGATGAGGATGAGGATGAGGAAGAGAGTGAGCCATCAGTTTTAACGAAGGAAGAGGCCCTAGCACTTTATTTTGAAGTGGGACTTACAAGAAGTCAGTATGAGAAGATAAGGGCTGTGCTGAAAAAAAAACTATGCTTGGTTTTTCCCGCCTATAACAAACTCCAGAAGGCCAAAAAAGACTGCTATCCGGCTGTAATTAATGTAACTGAAGAGGCAGCTAGGATACCGTTACAAAGTCTCTGTGATACCACCGCACAAAGATTGGTTGCTGGGCTGGCCTTAAAGGAGAATTACCACCTTATTCTGACTTGATTTTGTCATGGAAGTGGGGATGTGACGGAGCTTCAAGTCAAAGTATCTATAAACAAGTTTTTAGTGATGGTAACACTTCTGACGAAAACGTTTTCATGTTTTCGGCCGTGCCCCTTCAAATGGTTTCTTCTGATGGCCTCAAATGTTGGGTGAATCCTCGCCCTTGCTCCACGAGGATGTGCCGTCCAATTAGCTTTGCTTTTGCCAAAGAAACACCAACCAGGGTATTGAATGACGTTGAAAGTGTGAAATCGGAAATCGAAAATCTCGCCACGACCTCAGTCAAAATCAACGACATCTGCTTCACAGTCCAACATGAATTACATTTAACGATGATTGACGGTAAGATCAGGCAATTCATCACGGACACAGCTTCCTCATCATCATGTTGTCTTTGTGGAGCAAAACCTACAGAGATGAACTGTCTGTCAGCTTTGAAGTTGAAAGCCATCAAAGACACATCCGCAGCTTACGGAATGTCCACTCTCCATGCTTGGATTAGATTTATGGAATGCATCCTCCATATCGGGTATCGGCTCCCCTTCGAAAAATGGAGTGCAAGATCGGCTGAGGATAAAGCATTAAAAGAAGTAACCAAAAAAAGAATACAGAAAAACTTGAAGGCGAGATTGGGTATAGCTGTAGATTTACCAAAACATGGTGCTGGATCGACCAACGATGGAAATACAGCTCGCCGTTTTTTCAAAAGCTGGAAGGTTGCTGCAGAAGGAACAGGAGTAAACGAAGACCTTATTCACCGGTTCTACATTGTGCTTCAAGTTTTGGCTAGTGGCCACAGTATCGATTCTACGAAATTTGAAAAATATTGTTGGGAAACCTATGAACTGTATCTTAGCAAATACAGTTGGTATTACATGCCCTCGTCAGTCCATATGATCCTTCTTCACGGAAAAATATTGTTAGACTCTGCTCCCATGCCAATTGGTTGGATGTCAGAAGAAGCACAGGAATCCAGGAATAAAGACTTCAGAAGATTTCGACTGAATAACAGCCGCAAATGCTCCCGCATCTCAACAAACGAAGATATAATAAACAATCTATTAGTGTCATCCGATCCTTTGATATCTTCTTTGAGACCCCAATGGAAATCGAACCCGGTAGACCTAGAAATAGAAGCACAGCAGCTTCTCCTCAGCATTCGGGATGAAGACATAATTACAGATGATTATGATGATCATGCAGATGAAGATCAGCCTGAGAGAGATGATAAGTTGGCTGACCCAATGGATGTGGACTAGCATAGAGTCAGTCAACCAAGTTATCATCTGCCTCTTCATCTTTCCGGATACCATCATCTGCTAATACGTATATAATATTACGATATTTAGATCCTGAAATTATTAATTGATCCTGAAGACTGAGGAGATTTTCATTGATTTACTTTGAATAATTTTTCAAGAATTAATTTTTTTAGTTTAGTTCATTTATTTATTTTTTATTTGGAAGAAAACTATAAACTTGATAAGATTTTTCAGTTAACAAAAGAACATTGTTATTTTACAATTTTACTGTTCAGTGTTAAAATTTGTACAAGTTTACTGTTTACAGTCACTGTTTACTGTTATAAAATAATATCGAATTTTCAATTTTAAATAATTATCCAAGTAACAAATAAATTAGTAATATCAAGTGCAACGGGCTTTTAATTGTTTATTTTTTGAGAGGTATTTGTGACTCAATAATATCGGAAGTTATCAACAAAATCAAATGTACACATCTTCTTAGTAAGTAAAATAAAAATAATTAAACTTTCATACATCTTTTGGCTTGTTTTGAATGTTTGACCCTCTCCCGAGTACATTTTTGAAAATCTGACTTCACCATCGTGTTCAGCGAGAAAAATTCTTCAAAATACATACTGTTCAAGCTTCTAGAATTTAATCCTGACCGTTGAGAGAGTTTTAAGCGCAGTTTCTCGGTTTTGCCCCACTGTGCGGTGGAGGGGGGAACGGCTGGTTGAGCGTTGTAGAGGAGACCTTCGGGAGCACACTCACATTTTTTTCAGCCGCCTGGGGGCAGTAGTTGGGTCAGTACGTGAGATCCTTTGAACCTCTACCTCGTCGAAGCCCGAGATGGAGCGAAATCTCCGAGCAGCGTAACGCTATCAAATTTTGCGTTAAACTAAAACAACGGCTACCCAGACGTACGAAATGATTAAGGAGGCCTACGGTGATGCTGCTGCTAGTCGCTCGACTGTATTTGAGTGGCACAAATTGTTCCGGGAGGGGAGGGACCTTGTTGAAGATGACCACCGCGTCGGTCGCCCGTTGACATCACGAACGACGACTGCGTGGCGAAAGTCAAATCTCTTTTGAACTCGGATCGACGTTTATCTATTCGTCTGGTATCTGACATACTGGGAATGTCCTATCAACGTTCAGCGCATCATAACGGTAGATCTCGGCATTAGAAAAATTTGTGCGAAGCTCGTTCTGAACGTCCTGACTGAAGATCGCTGGTGGTGGGGACGCTGCTGGACAGGAAAAAGTCCGACGGAGACAAGTCAGGAATACGAATGATTTTTAAAAATGGAGACCAACAATCACCTCAGAATTACAGACCAATTGCGCTGATGAACACCATATTAAAAATCTTTACTTCAATCTTATCAGCTCGACTACAAAATTGGATTGAGGACAACGGCATAATAGGCGAATGGCAGGCCGGATTCAGGAAAAGTCGCTCTTGTATGAACAATATCTTCATCCTCAATGCTACAATTCAGTCAAAAATCTCGAAAAAAGGAGGTACCTTTACGCCAACTTCATCGACTTTTCAAAGGCATTCGACTCAATCGACCACTCGTCTCTATGGAAAAAATTATACTCAATCGGAGTCAGTGTACTTATAATCAACGTTTTTCGATCTATATATGAAAATGCAAAAATCTCGATTGCGACGGAAAATGGGAAAACGGATAAAGTGGAGGTAACAAAAGGATTACTTCAAGGCGACTCAGCAAGCCCTATATTATACAATCTTTACACCAGCGATCTCGACGACTTCCTGCAGAAAAGGGGAGCTAGAGGGGTCTGCATCGATGGAAAGACAAGCCTGTACGTTTTGGATACGCAGACGACCTAGTAATAACCTCAGACGACGCCGTTCAAACCCAAAAAGGCCTGAACATACTCAAGGAATATTGTACGGATAATGGTTTAACGGTTAACGCAGGAAAAACAAGGATTGTCATATTCCACAAAAGCCCGAAGATGAAGTCGCAGCCGAATTTCCACTACGGAACTGAAATAATTGAGACCTCAAAATCATACAAATCTAGGGGTAGTATTTTCTTCCTCAGGAAAATACAGGATGGCATTTGAAAACGCAAAACGGAACTAGGGTTGTTTCCTTCCGATATTAGCCGATACGATATTCCTTACCGATATATCGCGATATTTTTACGATATGAATCCGAAAGAAAAATGGGGCAACACACGGATAACTGTTAACATCCGATGCGATATATCACGATATTTCGGAATTAGCGCGATATTCTCCTTCCGATATATCGGTTCATCCGATTTAATCCGATACGATATTTTGAAAATTATCGTATCGGATAAAATATCGGAAGGGAGGCCATATCGAATCAACCCTAAACGGAACTCGTTCCTCTTTGTCAAGTACTAATTCAAAAATTAAAACATTTGCCTTAAACAAATACCTCAACGAAAAAAAAAAAAAAAAAAAAAAAAAAAAAGAGGCACCGGGATTGCGCATTTTTTACCTGCTTGACTTTTTTCCACCGTGATTGCGCATAAAGAATAATATTTTTGTACCGTGATGCGCATGGGCTAAGTTTTTTGAGCACCGTGATTGCGCATGAGCATACTTAAGCATAGTATATACATACAATAAAAAAAAAATAAAAAAAGATTTTTAAGTTTTATTAAATGTTTATTTAAATAAAATGTTATTGCGGGATGCCGCTCTTCTTACAAATTGTTTCCTGTCTATTTTTTTTCTCTTTGTACAATTGAATTTGCTCTCCAAAAATTTTTTTTTAGCTTGGTCATTAAGGCGTCTTTAGGTCATTAAGCATCCCGCATTTATTTCGGACAGAATTAATTTAATGGAGGTAGATGAGAATTTTCTTCTACCAGTCTAGTACTACAACGTCACCTTGCCGTCAATTTCGGTTCATGATTATGGCTCCTGTCTCCCTATGGACAATCCAATCTTATGTCCTGAGTATAAATTTTAGCGTTACATTGTTTTACTGAGCATTTCCATGCTGTTTCGCCCGTAGTTTTTAATGTCGCGTACTTGGAAAACTCATGAGAATTTTTCACTACCATTTTGGCACCCTTTTTACTATACATAAAGCTAACTTCCTCACTTGCATTCATCTTATCGTACTGAAGATATATATACTTACCAAAAATCTAGGAACGATTATAATATTTATATTAGTTGAAAAACACTGCTGCTAAGATATATTTAATAAAACAACAAAACGAAGGAAATTGTTTGGGATTTTCAACAGCGCAATCACGGTCAACATTTTATTTTCCTTATGCGCTATAACGGTGACAAAATGATGGATTACTTTTACGTTGGGGATTAAAAGATTATTTTCATGCGCAATCCCGGTGCAGCCAAAAAAAGACCTTAAAGGATCTTAAAGAAAGAAAGGGAGCTCCTTTTGCCCTTCTTTAGGGCTCTTTCAGGCGTCCTTGAAGCCTCCTTTAGGTATCCTTAAATTAGGCCTCTTGTGGGCTCCTCGAAGCTCCTTTTGCCTCTTTAAGGCCTAGTTTTGGGCTCCTATTGGCCGGTTGGATACCCATGGTTCCCGGACTAAGTAGGTCAAATAAATATACCCGATGGTTCCCGCTTCTAGTAAAGCGACATACCGATGGTTCCCGTGTTTATTTGTAACGCAGGTATCAATGAAGGGATATATAACAATATTTTAATTCCAATTTCCTTTAAAAAAACAAACAACGATGTACCTAACTAGGAAACATTTCCTTAAATTTTCTTAGCCTCAAATAGCATTAGCAACTGTCAGCCGCTTCGGCAAAATTAATTTTGCTGAATGGTTTTCACGTACGGATTGCGAAGGCGGTGCGGAGATAGTTGGCCAATGCAAAAGCTCAAGGCTGCAAATTTCACCTGACCCAAAGTGGTATAGAAAAATTCAAGAACTGGGCTAGTAGGAGACTAGGCAGCTCACTGAGATTGTAAATTTTTTGGCCACAATTTTTGGACTCCAATGTTAAACCAGATATGGTGGAGGAATGCTTCTTGGAGGATGTGATGGCTGCGTACCTTCAACCGCATCATTCGAGGACCCGCACAGCATACCTCCGGTACAACAGTTTGAGACTACTTGCTTGACTCATACATCAGTCCTTCAGCCAAATTCCGCCACATTTTTGGGCAGATTGCCTCTCTTCAAAGAACAACCAATGCTGTGAAGGTTTCCACAGCAAGTTCAATAGGTTATTTTTTGCGACATCCTGATATTTTTAAATGTACTAATTGCCATTAATGTGATGCTAATGCTGCTATTCGCAGTTCCAATAAAGAAAAAAAAATTTGTGACAAAAAAAAATAGTTTTTGCTAGGTACCTATACCTATTAATATATTTTTGTATATAACTATACTTTTTTTAGAAAACTATTTTTTAACATTATTTATCAATTTTTATTATCCGGGAACCATCGGGTATATTGCATTTTCCGGAACCATCGGGTACCATTGGCCTCTTATAAGCCTCCTTTACAGAAGTGATGACATAAGTATTCTGCAAATCTTTTAACTTCCAATTTTCACCGAAGTCGTAGTCGCTAAATTTCGATCTTCTCTGTTAGATGCATTTATTATAATCCTAAAGAGTTCTTCTAAAGTTATAAAGATATTCGCTATTCTCAGTTTAAGTTTCATCCGGTCACTTGGTAAATTTTTGAGTCGTTAAAAATTTTAAATATCTTCAATTTTTGTAAATTTTTGCTTTGTTGATTGATCATAAACGATCTAAACCTTTTAAGTTTTGGTGCTTAGAAGCAAATAGGAAGTAAGTTGGAAATTTTCAACGCTTTTCTATGTGTGTGAGCCAGAAATTTAATTGCTCTGTAGGCTTCATAAGCAAATTGAGGAATATAGTACTATAGAAAAACTGGCGGGAGGCATTTTAAAAAAACAAAGCTGGGCGGAAACCCAAACTTTCTGAAGCGTATAAACGCGGTATTCTCCGCTCTATCCGATCGGGCGAGGTGGATAATGCCGTCCAAATTTAAAGAAAAAAACTAAGATTATCAGATGATATCGATATTAGCGCTGAGGGGTCCGCCGAGTCCTGAGGGACCCTAGGCCGCAAGGAGAAGCTGCCAGCATCCAACAGGCTTCTCCACACCTGACTTTCCCCTGGGCGACAGAGCCTCGTTAGCGTTACCTAGCGTGGACCACGTGGAGGTGAGGTTGTCTTGGTCGTTAGCATGACGTCAGGACCCTTCCAAACGAAACCTTTGCATTCCTATTATGCCATCGAAATGCCGAGAACAAAATATCCCCAATAAATACCGAAATTTTTTCCAAAACCATCAAATTCCATGGTGACCGCTAAAATTTTCGCTGAGCGTCATCCCGAACTCGCACCGCTAGACTTAAGTTGCAGATGCAAGAAGGCTGGCAGCTTCTTGCGGCCTAGGTGGTGTGCGGCTGAGCTAGCATTCGGCTATGATTGTCGTACACGTTCCTAGACCTGCCTAATGATATCTGGCTTACCCCCATAGTAATAGGGGGGGCTCTATCCAACTGCGCCGAAAAAAGGCCAACTGCGCCAGACTCCAGGGGTACTCTTAATCTGCTGTCATTACCGATACCTACAGCGCCCAAATTATACTCCTGCCAAGTTTTTTTGTACACCGGTTTTTTCTATTATAATCCATAGATTCCTGGGAAAAAAAATGTACAAAAATAGGTTATACATGCACATGTACTATAGATTATGGTAATAAAAACAAAATTGCTTTAATAGGAAGTTATTATTTACATGTACGTATTTTCAAGATAATTCATATTAACTAAGTTGGCCAAATTTTTTTGTACATAAAAAAACATTGAAAAAAAAAAAAATACTAAAAGCTAATAATCAATCGTTTTTCCTTCTCCTTCAATAACTTTTAGTAATCTTCGATTCATCGAAGTACACAAATTCTTTAGCAATCAGGCTTCCGGTCTCTAATAGTTTGCCCAGCTTTTTTTATTGCTTGCCACAGCTCTTCGTCGGTATGGTGCGCCCCTTTTTAACTTCCTCCGTTAAAGACGTCCAATAATTCTCTTTTGGGTTGAGGTCTGGGTAGCAGGATGGCCACTCTAAAACTTTCAGACCCTTATCAGACAACCCTTGTTTTGATAATCTGGAGACATGACATGGCGCGTTGTCCTGTAAAAAATAATAATCTCCATCCGGGAACTTGGAATTCATCCAGTTCAATACTTTTTCGCGTATAAGTTTTACGTACTGCAAGCTATTCATTCGTCCCGAGACTTTTTCAGCAGATAAACGCCTGATGCCGTGATAGCTCCCCAGACCATCACCCCCCCCCACCACTCATCTGTCGCTTGGTTAGTCGCGTTCCCAATAATGCTTAGTGACAATAATGACATGCTTAGTCGCGTGTGCTTAGTGCTCTGGGTGTGGGAAAAAATATTACTATTATGTATTTTTAAAATTATTAAAAAATAATTTTTCACTTTAATTTTTATGCGTAATGGTGGCTTACAAGCTTTACGAACGTTTTTCTGTCAATTTTTCTTGAATTGGAGGCATTTATAATATTTTGCATTTTTATTTTCTTTTTTTTTTAATTCACTATTTTCTGATTTCGCGGATTTACTTTGTAATTTAGTGTACACATCGGTTTGCAAATTTATTAAGACTTCTACAAAAACAAAAATATTTGGATGTGGTGCCGAAAAGTTGGTTTTAAGCGGGGAATGGAATGTTTCGCACGCGTTAGTTGTTCTTGCCGATGATATTTCCCAAGTTGCCCATAAATGTGGTGGAAACGTTGAGCCCTTTTCAATATAGTTGTCCACTAAATACATAATTAGAAAAACCTTCTAAAGTTGCGTGGTCTGGCCTGACGCTCATAAAATCTTCCACAAAACAGTCTTCCACTTCATCGGGATTCAAAAAGGGCAACCCGAAAAGCCCGGTAAGCCATCTTCCTACTTCACTTTCTTTATCTTGGTAATTATTAGGGACCGGATTCGTACGTGTATGTATTTAAATATTTTTTTTCTGTGCATACAGCATAGTTTTTCAAGTTTACTTTTCGTTTCAGACCATTTTGAATCTAATAAACCATACTTGTTTCACATACTTTCACATATTGGGGATTTTACATATTTTTACATATTTTACGGTTTTTAATATTTTACAGTTTTGGAATACTTATTTTAATTTTTTTTTTAATTTTGATATTTCATTTTCGTTGTTCCCATGAGGGGTGGAGAGAGATTTATTGTCTTAATCCTACTAGTACAAAGAACCGAACCCGCCACCCTATTTTTCACTATCTTCAAAGAAACCGCCTCTTTTACGATGTTATTTTCTATTTTTCTGTACATTCAGTCTCTGTTCAACTTTCAACCGTCAATATGGGAAAAATTAAACAAAAAAAGTGTGGCAGTAAAAAATTATGTACGAGAGTTTTCTGAAGAAAACTTTAGATGTGAAGGTGAAATACTGTATTGTGATTGTTGCAGCAAAAATTCATCCAAGCAGAGGTCACAGGTCCTCCAACACATCGATACGAAGCTCCATCGAGAAAACAGGAAAAAAACAGAAAAGGAATCCAAACGTTCATAAACCAAGGCGAAAATAGTAAGTGCGAATTTAATATGGATATCTGTAGGGCCTTTGTGTCTGCAGCTATACCCTTCAATAAATTAAATAACAAAAACTTTAAAGAATTTTTGCAAAAATACATGGGGAAGTCGATTCCGACGAAAGTACAATAAGAAAGAATTATTCCGGATGTATATTTTGAAACAATCGCGAAATACGAGAGATGATTGGAGATTGTCCAATATGGATATCAATTGACGAAACGACGACGTCGAAGGGCGATATATCGCCAATGCTATAGTTGGAAAACTATGTAGTAAGAATGTAATAAAGCCGACATGTTTAATATGGACATTTTAGAAAAAAACGGACCACGTACATATTGCACAATTTTTTAACAACTCAATGAGTATACTCTGGCCCAATGGCTTAAACACGAAAACGTATTACTTTTTATTACGGATGCAGCGCCATACATGGTGAAAGCTGCAAAGTCTTTCTGGTGTTCTATCCTCGACTAATACACGTTACATGTCTCGCTCATGCATTTCATAGAATCGCCGAAACCGCCGAAACGAATTCTCGGAAGTCGATACTTTAATTTCGAGCGTCAGAAAGTATTTCTAAGGCACCCAGTCGTATTCGAGTCTTAAAACCAGTTACCCAGAAATGCCATTGCCTCCTCAACCAATAATAACTCGTTGGGGAACGTGGCTCGAAGCCGCCCAATTTATCGAGGTTCTTTTATTAAAATTTAAAAAAAATAAAAAACTAATTTCTGAAACAATTTAGGAAATCTTGAAGACGGTTCTCTGCATCCATCTCCACTTCATGAACTTCTTCATCTCCATGCTCTTCAGCGTCATCTTCATCATTGATCGGTACGCTTACAGATTCTGGCTCTATTGAATGGCCACGTTGTGCAATATCGCACAACTATTAGCAATTCTTGCAGCTACCACACGCAGATGGTTGAGGCAAGGGAAGCGCTCTTTAACAATCCCTATAGTATTTTCTACAAGACGCCTTGTTGATTTGTGGCGTTGGTTATAACGCTTTTCCGCTACATCGTCAGGATGGCGATAAGGGGAGGCATCAACCATTTTTTCAAGGGATAGGCTGAATCTCCCAAAACAACCGCATTTGGAAAGGAACGCCATCCTCCCTCAAATTGTCGGTGTACTGCGGATTTACGAAGCACCCTAGCATCATGGATACTCCCTGGCCAGTTAGCGTTGATAGCAAAGATCTCGTAGTTTGGCCCACAAATCACTAAAACATTCAGGGCATGATTTCCATGGCGATTGACAAACTGCTCTTCATGAGCAGTTGGCGCATCAATGTTAATCATAGTGCCGTCGACGCACCCGCAAACTGATGGGAAGCCACCTTTCCGATAGAATTGCCCTGGAATGGAAGAAGCATCGTTGGGCCAGCGAACAGTGTCTTTTAACATAACCCGAGAGAGAGTGCTTGAAATTTCGTTTACAATTCTGCACACAGTGGCTTTAGAAATACCATGCATGGAAGCCACTCTATGGTATTGCGAGCCATTGCCAATCCAGTGAAGGAATACTAAAGCTTTTCCTCTGCACAGAGGCTTTTGTTCCGTCTTGTCTGCGGCTGAATAAACCGTCCGATGTTAAGACAAACTCTACCTGTGAACAACATAAGTATGTAATTGTATTACTTCACTTGTCAGTTAAATGTTACTGAAGATGACCAAGCAAGGGAAAAATCTGAAACATTTCGTCGACAATCAGCAAAATACTGTTCATGCTGCTCACCATTTCAGGGCTTCAAAAACAATCAATTTATGAAATAGAAAGAGAGAATCTTCTTTGAAAGAGAGAACTTATGGACAGCTGGGATGAAAGTCGAGCATATAAAACCCCATTGAAATGTACACCTCATCCTGACCTAAAAACGGAATTTGTTATCACTAAGTCTTATCACCTTTTTTACATTAAAATAAATTGAATCATATCGTATTTATAACTTCGTTTAAGAAATAGCCTAATTAAACCGACCTTTTCCTGTTCCGATGCTTCCTGAAATACGACTCTTTTCCCTCCGACGGGACACTCGGATTGAGTCCATTTGAAATGTTCCGGTTGAAAATGTTACTGAATGACCAAGCAAGGGAAAAATCTTAAACATTTCGTCGACAATCAGCAAAAATACTTTTCATGCTGCTCACCATTTCAGGGCTTCAAAAACAATCAATTTATGAAATAGAAAGAGAGAATCTTCTTTGAAGAGAGAACTTATGGACAGCTGGGATGAAGTCGAGCGGTGGAGCATATAAAAACCCCACCAGAAATCCCACTGAACAAGTTCAATGATCTAATGAGTCTCGTTATAAAATGTATTCCATCCGCTTACTGTGATTTTTACAAACAATTTAAATCTAACAAAATTAGTACCTGATGTGACTAGTCTACGATAGCTGTATAACTTTTTTTTAGCTTATTTGTTTTTTTTTTTAAACATTGGTTCCTACTTGACTAAGTGCAATAACTATGTGTTCCGAAATTGGCTGCGAGCCTGTAACTGAGATTAATGTAAAATTTTATTGTACTGCTCGTGTTAGAGGTATTGTGTTGTTATCGTTAAAGTACAAGACTGAATTTTATAATTACAATAGTTTCATTTGAATTTAAAATTTTATTTTCCTTAACCATTTCGATTTTGGTCATCAACACCTATTCCTCTCATATTGGTCGGATATCTGTCCTAGGTGCAGTATTTTTAAATTCTTAATTACAAAATATGTAGTATGAATTTGAAGAAAATTACTGAGAGAAAAAAAAAAAAAAGTTTGTTACAAACTATTCTAGAAGTACACAAAATCACTTAATTATATTTTAAATAGTAGTGTGACAAACTTTTTTTAGGGGTTTTCAGCGACAAAAAAAAATTAAGGCCAACACTTCACAGAAGTTGTAGCTAGAAGCTCAAACAGTCTTTTAGTACAAGCAGGTACGGAAGAAAATAAGCACACCCTATTTATAAGATATATGTATTTGGATCCCAAAATCTAAAATAACGTTTTCTCGAAATGAGGTTTTTTGACTCGTCCTTTTCGAAGTCACTGACGACAGTTTCAACTTTAAATTAGAGCATTTCCCTTTCATATGATCGAATAGTTTTGCATACGTTGACCACGCTTGTCTGGGAGGAGTGAAAAAATTACTGGGATGTAGTGCCCATGTCGTATATTTGAATTGTAAAATGCAAAAAAAATTTTGCACAAAATTCGAACGTTCCGTCAACAAAATTGTCGTGTTTTGCCCGAGTCTTTCCATGTTTGTCTGCGTTGTAAAAATTACAATACCATTATCTTTGCCGTTCACCAGTAATAAGTTTTCGATTCGGAATGTAATTAATTGCAAAGAGTTTAAAGCATCATGCACGTCGTCTCGGGACTTCGGAAGTGGTGGCAACAGTTTTCTTTTGGCTCTGTAAATGCAACGCTTTGCAAGATTCACGTCCTCGACGGGTAAAAGTCCGAATGATTCCGGATTGTTTTTCATCTCTTTTCTACAATTTTGGTAGCCGAATCAGAAAAATCCAAGGACGCATTTCTTTTAACCGCGTTTGAAAAACTTTCTTTTCTCAACTTTTCAACAGTCAAACCAGCATGGTTATGATTGGCATCACTCGACACTAATTTTTTCCCATTATCAATGTAAATTTTGCAGGACAACTCTTCACTGTACATCTCCACTTCCACGCATCGTAGGTTACGACAAACTCGCACTTTCGAAATTATAAGAATCAGCAAGTTAACTATAACAGCAAGTTCTGAGCCTCGCTGGCTCATCATGTACGTTAACATGGTTTGAAACAGGGAACTAGTATCCGATAATTTTTTAGAATAAAAGCAGTGCAAGGTTCAAAAGATCATAAAAATACGAAAAATAAACCATAACCCTTCTATTTGTTTATTTATGTTCGGCGCAGTTGGTCATAGGCTTGGAGCCCAAGAGATTACTGATAGGACTCCCGGCGCAGTCGGTAGTCAGCCATATGGGGGCAGCCCCACGTACCAAACTGAATGAATGAATGAAATTACTTTATTTCTAAAAATTAAACAGAATTCTTTTTTTTTAAACAAAAGTATGGTACATGATGGTTTATTTAAACCGTCTGCTGGAGTTCGCACTTTTACGCATAACATAAAAAATAATATGAATTTTTTTTTTTTTACTTAATTAGCAACTATTAAACAAATCATATAGTCATTTCTATAGTTCATGGCCTTCGACGCAAAGTTGGCCACCTCTGCACATTTCAACGTATTTAACCTTGAAATCATGTCCGGATAGACAGTTTAGGGGAACCCAAATAACTTCTTCTGAGTTCTGCAAGTATGGAGCATTCGCCCAAGATGAGTGCTAAATCTTCCCTTTTTCCAGAATTACAAAGGGGACATTTACCTTCCTCGCCCGCCCTATAAGGGTTGTAATTGAGCATTAGCGCCTCGCATCTTAATTTAAACAGCCAGAAAGTAAGGAAAGGAGATCTTATTTTAGGAGCAGGAAGGGAGAGGACAAAGGGTGATAGGGCGAGGTAAGGGAAAGATAACTTTTTATTATTAATTAAATATTACAGTTGTGCAAATAAACAGAAGATAAAGTATATAACGTGGAACATGTATGTAGGTACTAGTTCTTAACTATCCTAACAATTCACATAAAAATTTAAGAAAACAAAAAAGAACAATAAATAATTTCAATTAAAAACAGCCTTGATTCTCATTATCACTAAAAAATAGAACTCTAGTTAGTTTTTTATAGTTTTCAATAGTTTTTCTAAACACAGAGAGGGGAAAGAATAGATTTGTGAGTTTAGGATTTTCATCCGGGATCAAGAAAATCTTGAGGACGCTTCCTTTTTAATCTTCGATTATTTCTCGATGGAGGTGGTCGTTCGACCGTCGAGCGAACCAGCAGGTTAGGATGGTTGATCATTGATGAGTTTAACCTTTTATAAGAGTCGGACGCAACTTCCGAGACCAATGGTAGATTGAGATCGCAATGTAGAGTGGAGTTCCTCACAAACCATGGGGCTCCAGTAATGATCCTCGTTACTCTATTTTGGCTTGTCTGAATTCTCATTATATGACTTTTGGCTGCAGATCCCCATAGGTTGCTGGCATATTGCCAAATTGGTCTTATCAGTGTTAGATAAATTAAACGTTTAAGGAAGAGCGGTAATGAAGAAGATGTAGTGGTTTAAGTTGGGTTATCCTGGTTCTAATTCTAGGTACCAGTAGTTTGACATGATGGGCCCAAGTAAGTTTTGAATCCAGTGTTAGACCAAGGTACCTGACATGGTCCGCCGTCTGAATCAATTCATTGCCAAGAAGTAGAGATGGAGTCTTTACATCTTTTTGCTTGTACGTAAAAGTAACAACGCTTGATTTCTTGGGGTTCATTTTAATTTTCCACTTGATGCACCATTGGCTTACTTCCACCAGAAAGTCTTGAAGTCTTGCTTCAGCTTCGTTGGTTCCATCTGCTATGCTTAAAGCTGCAATGTCATCAGCAAATTGCGCGATTGTGATGTGATCAGGTGAGGGAAAGTCGCTAGCGTAGACTAGATAGAGGAACGGAGACACTTCCTTGAGGCACACCGGATTCAATTTTCTTAACGTCAGACAATTCATTTCCTATCTTGACGGAGTAAGTTCTGTTAGAGAGGTAAGACTGTATGAGCTTATAGTAGGTGTCAGGAACAAGCGGTTTGATTTTATAAAGAAGTCCTGGGTGCCATACCTTGTCAAATGTTTTTCTGTGTCCAAAAAAATTCCTAAGCAGACTTTTTTGTTTTCATACGTGTCTAGGATTTGATCGATTACCCGATGGAGCTGATGAATGCACGAGTGCTGCTGTCTAAATCCCAATTGAGTGTCCGGTAATAGAGGTGCCAAGTATCGCATTAGTTTGGGGAGAATGAGCCGCTCGAAAATCTTAGAAAAAATAGGGAGCAAGCTGATTGGTCGATAACTGGTAGGGTCGTTCGAGTTCTTCCCTGGTTTTTTGATCATAATTACGTGTGCATACTTCCACGAAGAAGGGAAATAAGTCGTGCGCAACATAGCATTATAGATTTGGGTCAATAAAACACTGCTTTACGAGGTAGAGTTTTTACTAATGACTGTACGATGTAATCATGTCCTGGAGACTTCTTAGCAGGAGAACGACGAATAGCATTGATAATTTGACCAGGGGTAAAGAATTCAGAAAATCTATGTAGTTGGAGAGGCTCCAATAAACTTTCTTCAACCATTTTAGCAAAGGTAGGATAAAGATCCTCGTTAGGAGAAAATTGGGAAGAAAGTATCTCTGAGAAGGTTTTACATTTGTCTGCTGGAGTAGTCAACCAAGAATTTTCTGATTTTAGAGGAGGTATAGTACAAGGTTCTTTTGTCAATTGTCTTGTTTTGGCCCATAAGGAACCGTCTGCAGTGTTGAGGTTTGTATTCGATCATGTTGTTCCTTATTCCTTTCTTCAGTTAAAGCTGTTTTTAGATCCCTAGACGCTCGATTGAACATTCTCTTGTCGCTAGGATACTTAGTCCGTTCATATCTTGACCTCGCTAATCTTTTAACTTGTAATAATTGTTAAATTCTTACGTTTGGTCTAAATCGAAGATTTCGCTGTGGTCGATGAGATGATGCTTCATACGCTGCTCTGGATTAGTTTAGTAAAATCATCAACGGCTTTGTCAATATCTGCTGATGTTTTAAGGGGAATCTGCAAATTTACATTTTATCTATTTCTTGCCTATATTGCCTCCAGTCAAACGGATAAGAGATCAGTGAACGTCTACTAGCCGGGGCGCTGTCCACGTTAAGTGTAACTATTACCGGAAAATGATCAGAGCTCATGTCTTTCACTACAATTGGATCGGTTGTAATATTATTTATGTTTTTGCAAATGAAGAAGTCAAGGATATCCGGTGATCGACGAATGTCTCTTGGATAGTAGGTTGGTTCAACTGGATAAATTACTTCAAGTTGAAGATTATTAATGGCTGATAGGAGTTCTTTACCTCTAGGGTTCGACACTCGAGAACACAATCGAGGATGTTTCGCATTAAAATCTCCTCCTAACAGAAATTGTGACCTCATCTCATGTACTATACCCCAGAAGTCTATTTGCTTCACATTTTTTTCAGGAGCAGAATAAAAAACCCCTATTTGCATTTTTGAGTTTCCAGGTTGTCGAAGTTGGATTCTAGCCACTTGGAAATTTTCTTCTTGAACGATCGGTAATTCATCATGTTCAATGTAATTTTGATCAGTAAGGCAGCACCCCCTTTTCGATTGCCGCTAGGATGATCTATATATTTTATAACCAGGTACGTAGAAATTTATGTTCGGGAGTAACGCTAGATCTATGTTATTTGTTCTAAGAAATAGATCAAGTTCGTGATATTTATTATTTAGGCCTTCGGAATTCCATGTTAGACTGTTAACGATCGAGATATTAATTTTTTCATGGTTTGGCGACTGACTTGAGCAGTACCGGTAGTATTTGAGTCAACATTTGAACCATAGGTTGCAGCAGTGAAATCATGGAATCAATTTTTTGACAATGTTGTCCATATCTAATCCAGGGGCAGGACTAGCTAGGGCATTTGCATAGGTTTTTTGTTGAGTATTCTGCTGGTGTGCGGGAGCACCGCTTGGTTGTTGCTCATTGTTTTGACCGATGTAGCGTGACTGTGAATGAGTAGGGATAACGACTTTTTTAGTTACTTGGAGTTTCTTATGGGCGGGACAGCCTCTATAATTCGCTGTGTGAGGGCCATGACAGTTAGTACAGGTAGGTGGGGCACTGGGTGCTTTGTCGCAATTTGCTGTGGCGTGAGGTTTATCGCATTTTACACACTTCGGTGGGCGATGGCAATAATTTTTAGAGTGCCCGAATTCTTGGCATCGGACACACTGAAGTACTGTGCGTCTTGGTTTCGGCGGCTCTACTTTTATTTTCGCATAGCATAACTTATTAAGCGTATATATTTCGGGGTTTTTTGGATTGGACTTGAGATCAAGAAAAAATAGTGGTAACAGCGTTTTTGAGACGGGATGACGAACAGGTAACATTTGTACCGGTTCATAGCCGATGTTTTTTAATTCTTCCATTATCATTTTAGTGTCACAGGATGGATGCACACCACGGATGACAACCCTGAAGTGTTTTTCAGTTTTTAGTTGGAACGTGTGATATTCCGCATTCTTAGACTCTAGATAAGACACTATTTTTCTATAATCCTCAATAGTTTCAAGATTTAGTTTAACTTTGCCCTCGGCCGTGTTATACCTGAATTGTGTAAATTCAAGGTTTTTGCATTCAGTTAGAAATAAATTAATGTTGCTAATATTATCAATCAATCAACACAATATTTATTACAAAGATTACAGAATGTTTATATTACAATCAATTCTTTTTTCGCTTGTTAATGTTACTTACAAGCGGGAGTTGGCACCCGAAGCCGTACAGGTTGGAATATGATTGATTGATTGATATAATATGGTGGCGGCTTATTTGCTTCACCTGAGTTTTCCGATGATCATGGCCTAATTCTCTTCCTCATTTAAGGTGATAACGGTTGAAATCTGTTCGGTGAAACGAAAGGGGATTCATCAGTTTTTTGCTTCTTCGATAAAGAGGTTCTTCAAGGCCATGGTTAAATCTCAATTTCCTGATAGCGTAAACAAAACAATAACAATGCACCTGACGCTGTGATAACTGATAAGCTCGCGCGCCGCAGAACTACACCCGATTCTCGTTCGAATTTAGGAGACGGAAAAACGATATTATTTTGTTCCATTTCAAAAATACAGATTGTCCATGGAGAAATGATACTAAAGAACACGAAATTCAAT
>JACGAQ010002630.1:0-38678 GCA_014119065.1 Orius insidiosus
AAGAATCGTCCTTGTTGATGTTGATACATTGAATGTTGAGTTTTGCTGAGGATAAGCTGGAGTTATGATGGGCATTAAATGATATCGATCAGAAACGGTAACCTAAAACAAAATCAAAAATTTGCTCTTTTCTTTTTCTTTTTTTAGTTACTCTTGGATCCCAAACAGGGAAGCCTAAATTGACCGTATCAGGTTGTTTAAGTAAAACTGGTTGAGGCCACTTCCATTGAGAAAATACGAGAAAAAATTTATGTACAAGAGTCGCAGCGACGGCATTTGGATATAACTGGCAAGTCCTAGCGACCAACATCGCCCATGAAACACCTCCAAGATATCCCATCACGTTACTATAAATCCCATGTCCTAAAAAAATCATATGTTTAAAAAGAAAATGTCAAGATTAAAAGTTATAACAGGGATTGTTTTCTTAATGGCAGGCTTTGGGTGGTATTATTTAGACAAAGAGGTCATCCGAAGTCAAATCGAATTAAGCGACATGGATGAAGATATGAACAAAAGCCAGCATTCCACCAAAAAATTTGAAGAAGTAAAAAAAAATTTTTTTGCCCATAATTTAATCGTGCGAAGAGTGAGGCGGAAGTTTTCAATGTCTGTACCAGTCGAAGTATTTCATCAGTGACACGACAACCATTTAAACTTCGTACGCATTTTTGATCTAGATTTTTTAACAACATGTCGTCTTTTAGGTCCTAAAAAAGCGCAATAAAGTAATTTTAAAAAGCAAAAAGTCAATTTTACCATGGTATCTGGTATCGATTTTAGTGCAAGCCTCGCAAAAAGCATGTCGATTTCGATTCCGTCGAAATTCATTTTAACTACGGGTACAAAAGCGTCTTCTACTGCCTAAAATACATTTTTTTTCGTCAAAAATATATTAATATTTTTAAAATACCCTTAAATCAGTAACTTCGGGAGTATTTTTAAGCTTTTCGTAAAACGAGGTGAAATAGTCGGAGCGGTCGATGTGCCTTGGGGCGACGCAGAGGGCGTCGATGTCAGCGCCTTTGTGGTGGACTCCGAGCCGATAAGATCCGAAAGTGTAGATTTTCCCTCCGACTTGTGCGGCGACGCTTTCGGGCATGTTTCGACTTATGCTCAACTCGCTGATCCATTCTTTCACTAAGAGGTTCAGCTTACTGAGAATCTCCATCCTGCATATACGGACAAGCGAGCTCCAAACATGTATAAAAAAGGTAAAGGAAAAAAATACCGCATTCCCCTTTTATGCTTAATAACTGCTTCTTAATCATTTGTAAAATAAAAATTTTTTTAAAATTTAAACAGTTAATAAACACAAACAATATAAGCATGCTTGTCAATTAAAAAATGGAGATTTAGTAAGTAGGTAAGTTTATTTGAAATCCCTTTGAACAATGCTATATTAAAAATAATATATAACTGAAGGCTGACCTGTGATTGAGCTCTTCGTCAGTTTCGGAGACATTATACGGCTTGAGGGCTTCGATAAGTTCGTTCGTTCTTTGGACGTCAATTTGTTTCGGGCCGGCCAACGTAATCGCAGACGTTAAGCCGAGAGTTCGCTGCTGCGACGCCGCCTGCTGTTGCTGTAGCATCGACTGAGCCTGCGTGTTGATCGGCTGATTCGTCTGTTGTGGCGGCAGCTGCTGGACCGAACCTTGGGACGACCACATTTCTTCCCTTTCAAACAAAAATCAATTAATACTTCCACGAACCTAGAATACGATTTAAAAATTAGTAACTAATTAATCTAGGCGAAAAATTTTTAAAAAGTAATCTTTAACATCATTTTATTTTTAAAAAATTGAAGACTCCTCAAGAAAAGAACAATATGATTCAAACAAAAATTTTTCGCATGTGATGCCCTTACCATTTACGAGACTTCAGAAGCATTTTTATAAAAGATGTAACAAAAATATCTATTCAAAAGACTTCTCATTAACACAACTATTATTTATTCAACATATGAAAAAATGTCAACCATAACCAATAAATTACCTATCATTGCTTAATTGGTTACAGAAGACCTTGCCCTACTGAACGCAAAATTTAATAGAGATATTTTTAATTAATAATTTAGATCATTAAGTTAGTACTGAAAAGCGGCAAAGGCCATTTAAGATAGATCTGGCTCTACCAGGAAAGTCTGGCTGAAAGAATAGGAAAAGCAATGAATATTTCGTCATTGAAGATGCAACATGTGCTAACTCGCATTTGAGCAAAATGAGATTTTTGTTGAATATAAAAGCGAAATGTACCGCGGCATCGGCCAGTTAACTTAAAAACTCATCAGAAAGCAGTTCAGCCGCCAAAAATGACGTGATATCTGAAATCTGAAGACTATCATTCAGTTTTTTGTCTCTCCTGAAAAGTAGACAAAAGGTAGATAGCACATGTTGCATCTTTGACGACGATTCAACACTTTCGAGACCGCGTCTGACGCCGGATTCTCTGCGCTACTGGCGCAGCACTTTTCCCCTCATATCTCCCCGACCGCTCCCCAGCAAAGCACAGAAAGCGACAAGTGATGCGATCATCACGTAGTTCATTTCTTTCCCAACAGATGGCCAGTTTTTGCATGTCGCTAGCGCCACGGGAAGCGAAGGTATAAGTATCTTAGAGAGGCTTCCCGCAGTTCCCGCTGGGCAACTAAAGTCGCCTGCGGTCTCCAAGCGACATGCGCGCATGGCAACTATAGTCGCCTGCGGTCTCGAAAGGGTTAAAGAAAAACTAAGCAATGAAAAAAAAGTTAATGTTTACCTTAAAGTCGTCGCCACAATTCAATAACATGTTCAATAAATAAGAAACATTAGATCGCCAAGGCAGTAGTGCGTGGATTTGCTAAAATCCATTTTAAAATCTGAAAAAGAAAGAAAAAAAATAATTAAAAACAGAAAGGCAATAATTTAAATTTTAAAAAAAGCTATATAAAGCTGAAACTGAGAAAAGGTTCCAAAAAAAGGGTGAAAAGTTGAAGCGAACTAAACAAAACTTTCGACAGACGGTTTTCAGCGACTATTACAAATTTTAAAAACCTTTTATGACATTTTCTTGAAAACTAAAAATTTGGTGAAAATTGCGGCTTTGGAGTGCTATAGAAAAAAATAAATCGAAGGGTCGCAGACAATCCTACGATCAGTAGAGATCACAAATCATTGTTGAAGATGCAACATGTGCTATCTGCTTTTTGGCTACTTTTCAGGAGAGACAAAAAACTGAATCGTAGCCTTCAGATTTAAGATACAAACATGTTATCAATTTTAGCCGTTGAACTACTTTCTGATGAGTTTTTTTACAAAACTAACTGACCGACGCCGCGGTAGATCGCTTCATATTCATGCCCGAAATGTGAGTTAGCACATGTTGCATCTTCAACGACGAAATTCACTGTTATTTTCTACAAGGGCTGGAAGACAAACTGTACATGGAGGTTCAATTAACATTTTTGAGAAAGTTAAGCCCAATAATAAAAATCCCTGCTATTTGTGGAAAAAGGAAGGTAATCAGCAAAAGTCTTTGCAGGCCATCACCGATGATGACCAGTTTTCCCCAAAATACTAAGGCTCGTGAGATATAAATTGAAACTATAATGATGGAATAGAATGACTAGGATTTTAAGCTAACAAAGTCCACATTTGAAAAGAACAAAAAAACGTGTGCATAAGATAATGAAAGATACGTTTTTAGAATAAATGAAAGTTCGCTACCATCAATTTAGAAAGGGTTGCTACTAATTAAAAACCTTTCTCTTGATGTACAATAAAAATTTGTTTATGATGAGTCAGGAGAAAACATTGGAAAAACGAGGGCATAAAACGCCGCATTTAAAACGGAACAATGAAAACGGCCAATTTCATAAATCTACTTACAGTTTTTGGTTAAATGAATACAATTACTAGTGTATACCCGAAATTTCGAAAGAACAAAAATTTGATGAAGACGAGAACAACCGAAATAAAGTAAAAGGTTTTAAAACAAACCCATGATACTAAAAATAATGGCGTCTTTTTCTTTTGGTTATTTTGAACGTTGGATAGTTACGGACGATTCTCCCAGGCGGCGACTCTGGTTAAATACGCGGGAATCGATTTTGTTATGAAGAAGTATATTTTATAAAATTCTAAAAAAAAATTATGAAAAAGCAAGTTTCATTTCTCGCATACCATTGAGAGTTTTTATGTCAATACTATACAGTAAATAAGATAGTATTTAGGGTTTACTGTGCTCCCTTCTACCAAAAGTAAAGCTCACTGCCTTTTTCTTTATACATCCTTCGCAATAACAGAGAGCAGGCATCCTGCAGTAATTGGAGATGTTTTCAGAGTTAGTTTTGTTCAGCCAGGAGACCTACTGGAATGCAGACTTTGGTTCTGCCATAGCAGAGCAGGCCTGCCCTCCATATTGCCTGGACTCCATATTGCTGTCCTTTGCTGAACTTAGCATGCCTATGACCTTGGGAGTTTTGCCATCTTGTCACAGTAGCCGAGAAAGATTTCTTTTTGAGCATGTAGTTGGAGGTACTTTCAGAATTGGGAACTAACGCAAAAAAATTTTTTTATTCCAAATGAAAGAGTACAAAAAATTAAAAACAATGCCGTTTGAATTTTTTTCCTGCGTTGAAAAATAGATTTTTAATGAATTTTTGAAAATCGCATTTTCTTACTTTTGATAAGAACGTTCTTTCATGAGGGGAAGGGGGCGTGACGTCACTTTCGTCCATTTCGGGCCGACTACCCTACGTTCTCCTATAAGGATCTGATCGTACTCACGCTCTTCAACCCTTGGACTTCCACTTGGTCTTAATTTTATGATCGTATCCAGTTCACAGACTTGTTGTGTTTGTCATTTAAACTTTTATAATTATTTTTTACTACTTTTTATCTTCAAAATGGTCAGATAGGTACAAAACTTGTCGGATAAAAGTACTGGTTTGAAGAGCTTCCAACGAAAACTTCCTTAAAGAGAAGTAACAATATAGGAGGGGGAAGTATATAGGAGGGGGAAGTATTTTTTTTGCGAAAATTTTTCCAAATTTTCATTTTTTTTTTCAAAAAATTTTCCAAGTTAGTTTTTTCGAAAAAATTTTTAAGTTTCTTTTTTGAAAAATTTCCCGGGTTTTCTTATTTAAATTTGCGTTTTTTTTTCTAAGTTCTTTTTTCCGATTTTTTTTTTTAAGTATCAAGGAAGAAATAATGGGCTCTTTTTAATTTAAATTTTAAGGGATAAAAACAGGATGGAAGAAGAGATTACAAAATTTGCCCCTTTAAATTAAATTTAAATTTACCAGTGGTTGTTATCCACCAAAAATTTCCATTAGATGTATCATAATGGGCTCTTTGTCCTATGAAATTTCTCCCTACTAAATAAAAATAAAAATTAAAAAGTGGCAATTATTTTATACCAAAAATTCTTAAAAAATATAAGGAGTAATTGGTGAAAATTTGGTGAAAATCGGACCAGCGGTTCGGACGCAGCGAATTTTTAGAAATTTCAAACAGACATATCTCCGCCATTTTTTCGAAATTCAAAAATCGCCCTGGTTGGTTTCTTGTTCACCTGCTAAAGAAATTTGTGTGAAAATTTGGTGGAAATCGGATGAAAACTGTGGCCGTAAAGTGTTGTGGAAAAAAATGCTACGGCCTCATGCTATGGAGGTAGGGAGCGGAATAGACGAGAATGACGTCACGTTTTCGGTCTCCCCCGCACCGCCCATCAGAAGCTTCTTATCACTATCGAAATTTCAAAAATTCATTAAAAATCTATTTTTGAACGTAGGAAAAAAATTCAAACGGCATATTTTCTATTTTTTTCTGCTCTTTAATTTAATATATATTTCAACTTAAATATTTTACTAACGTTAGTTCCTAATTAGTTGTGTTCAGCCAGACCTACAGGAATGCAGACTTTGGTTCTGCCATAGCAGAGCGGGCCTACAAGACTCCATGCTGCTGTCCTTTCGTGAACTTAGCATGCCTATGACCTTGGGAGTTTTGCCATCTTGTCACAGTAGCCGAGAAAGATTTCTTTTTGAGCACTGTAGTTGCAGGTGTTTTCAGAATTAGATGTGTTCAGCCAGAAGGCCTACTGGAATGCGGACTTTGGTTCTGCCATAGCAAAGCAGGCCTGCGTGAATCCATGCTGCTGTGCTTTCATGAACTTAGCATGCCTATGACCTTAGGAGTTTTGCTATCTTGTCACAGTAGCCGAGAAAGATTTCTTTTTGAGCACTGTAGTTGGAGATTTTTTCAGAGCTAGTTGTGTTCAGCCAGGAGACCTACTGGAATGCGGACTTTGGTCCTGCAATAGCAGAGCAGGCCTGGTTGACTCCATGCTGCAGTCCTTTGCTGAACTTAGCATGCCTATGACCTTAGGAGTTTTGCCATCTTGTCACAGTAGCCGAGAAAGATTTCTTTTTGAGCACTGTAGTTGGAGGTGTTTTCAGAATTAGTTGTGTTCAGCCAGACCTACAGGAATGCGGACTTTGGTTCTACCATAGCAGAGCAGGTCTGCGTGACTCCATGCTGCTGTCCTTTGCTGAACTTAGTATGCCTATGACCTTGGTAGTTTTGCCATCTTGTCACAGTAGCTGAGAAAGATTTCTTTTTGAGCACTTTTCTCTTCACACTTTTAAAAATGTGACAGAAGCCAGGGCCAGTATGGGTCCCTTCCCTGCCCCTTATTCACAATATTGTGGCTCAACAGAATCCTAGTATGAAAGCTCATCAGCTTGCCCCTTATTCTTGAGTGCCCAGGGACTGTAAAACTGATATAAAAGCTAGGCATTCCGCTTATACTTTTTTGCACTTCTTGCCAAGGCACTTCAAGTACCACTGGCAATGCTTGGTTTTCTTTGTAGCAAAGAAACTGAATCTAGCAAAAATAAAAATAAGAGATAACGCAAAAAATTCACATTGATTAAAGTCAAGTGGTTATTGTAGAATCCGGATGACAAATCACCTTTAGATATAATAGAGTTAATAAAGTAGTTTGTTATGAAATTCAGTATTACAGACAACATCGCAATGCTAAAAACCTTTTTGATTCTTCTCTTTTTCTGCGGTTTTTGCCATGGAGGTATGTAAATTTTGTTGCTTATATAAAATTTGTTGTATTCAATTTTAGAAGGGACTACAAACAGAACTATCACCGATGAAACCCTTAGAAAACTTCTAGATTTCTTCAAACTCATCGCTAGCCAAGAGGAGCCCATTCCAGATACAAATTATGTCACAAATTCATCTCAAATGTAAAATTTGAAATTTGAATTTCTAAAATCTATTTATTAATTTTAGGTTTGTTAATGCGAGTATAAAAAATACTAAAGTAGAAGACATAAGGAATTTCGATGTTGTATCAACTCATGCAGATATGGAAAATTTAAATTTTCTTGTAAGTATTGTTTTCCCAAGCTTGAACGTTTCTGGAGACTATTCTGTGTTATCAGACAGTAGTCTTTTCCATCTGATTGGTTCTGGACCATTTAGGTAAACCCAGAAAGACATGCAAAAACCTGCAGCTTCCTAACTTTTTTTTTTTTTTAGAATAAATGCGAGTAAAGTTTTGTTAGCTGCTGACTTGAAGCTAGGTTTAAAAGATGACAAAACACTCTTTCTGGAACATCTTTTTGTGGAATATGAAGAAGTCAATTTAAATGTAATGTTAACTACCATTTTCACCGAAAATGTTACTTCTTTTTTTTTTTTTTTTTTTTAGATAAGTTTAGCTAATCTGGGTGGAAATGAAGAAGTAAGCCAAACGCTAAATGATCTTATCAATGTAGCAACTCCAGAGATTTTAACAGCCCTCAAGCCAGATGTTCAAGCTTTAGTAGAAAAGAAAGCGAAACAATATGGGAGTTTCATTTTTGGAGGAATGTCAGTCGAGCAATTCATCGATCTTATCTACAGCTTCGTACCCGACGAAAATCACAGCTAAATAATGAAATCTTCCGAAAGAACAAAATTGTAAAAAAAAAAAAAATTTTATTACTGATTAAATTAAAACTCCTCCAATTGAGACTGCTTTTTCTTTGATTGCTCCAACGTCTTTTACTAAAGTCTTAATGTTTTCTGAGAAGATGGGAATTTCGGGATCACTTTGGTCTTTTTGGGTGGGAGGCGGAGGTATTTCGATTCTGCCCATCGTCCATGTTGTAAACTCCTTGGAACTAAATTTCGCTGTGAAATCATAACAGCCTGGTCGCTGTGGCTGAATCAAAAACTTTACTTTATACTTTTCTTTTGGATTAATACTAAAAAAAATTTATTTTACATTTAAAAAGTTCATCGAACCTACCTATCTTTGTATTTCTCAAGAAAGTTTTGACTGTCGGATTCAGAGAGAGTAAAGCGACATTTGTTTAATGATAAGCGCAGCGGGTTGTAAAGAGTGATGTCCATATTCGCAGGCTGGTCGATCTGTACATTTTTTGAAACCTAAAAAATTTATGTTGCATTTTTAATTAAATTTTCAGTTAACTCGAAATCCTAGTTCAGGCTGCTTTATTCGTATGGAATGTTCAGCGACATAATCAAAATCGACGTCCTCGATGCGACCGTAGAAAACACAATAAAGAAACAATTCAGGTTTTAGCATTTTTTGATACTCTTCATATTTCAAAACCATTTCAATATGGTGTTCTATTATTAAATTGGTTAGTTTATTTAAATGAAATATAAAACCTGCTCTTTTTTAAGGATGTTTTTCCATTTTTCTTTTTTAATAATGTCTCCTTTTTTGCCATTGTACAACTCTGGGTAAACAGCAATGGAAATGTTAACGAGATAGTTGCTGTCAACGTCGTTATTAAAAATTGCCAGGCTGAGTCTATAAAAGAATATAAAAAAGATGATTTTTAAATAATTTATACCGTATTTTTTTCCCAAAGTAAACTGCACCTGGTGCTCTGCTTTTAAATCGGACCACTCGAAACGCTTCATTTCTTATATAATCTTGATATCTTTTGTGAAGTCTTTCAGGTTCTAGAAACTTAGAATCTGGAAAAAATATTTACTTGAAATTATAATTAAAAAACAAACTTGGTGACTTGTAAGAACCGGCAATATTCTCAACTTCACCATCAGCGACATCTTTTGTCATAATACATGAAGCTATTCTATTTTTTGATTGGTTGAGCCTAACTAGAAATTCATTTTTTTACCTTCTGCGATCCTTGGATATGATTTTAAGACGTTCGTATTTACTGTAGTACTTCCAAGTGTAGTAATAAGAGTTGAGGACGTAAAAAAATACTTTTGTATTGTATGGAATTTGGAATTGGCCTGATTTAATGGCTGCTACGGGGGCCGGACCGATTCTGGAATAACTGGCCTGCCATCCATCGTAGCCATTGATTAAATCTTTTCTAGCCATCCAAGCCTCAGCCCATGATGTGTGGTGCCTGTAAAAGGAAGCTTAGAAGAAAATCTATGGTGAAGATAGTAACCATAGACGTTGATATGAGATTTCGTTGACGAGCATCCCATCTTCGTCGATGAAAACGTCAGCAAATTGGTCCTCATCGGGAGTTACGGGTAAAGTAAATCCGGTTACTACTCGTGCGGGGATCCCCAAAACACGATACGCTGAAGAATGAGAAGAAAATTAAACTTTCACAATCTTTGAACCCACCGGTGACCATAAGTGCGGCCAAAGTGTGACATTGACCGTATTTAACCGGCTCTCCTGTGCTGACGTATTGTCGAAAAATTTCCGCACTTCCTTCCCACTCGTCCGGATTTCTCCCTCCTTCGAATTCGTTCGTGAAATTCGTCTCCATCAATCCTTCGGGGGCTCTGACCTGTTTAAATTAACCAAATATTTTATTTATTTAAATGAACCATATTTGCGATTCCTTTTCCTATATGAGCAGGGCTTGCCCATTTCGCTGGGTCGATGTGACCGAATTTTTCCAAAGCCCCAATGACGTAGTCCAACATATGTGGGTCAAATTGGTTAAACTTCCAGTGGCGTAAACCCATCGAATGAGCGCATCCTTTAAAAATTTTTCCAACGTCACTTAGAACCAATTTATCTATTAAATCGTCATCTTCGATGTATGTATCGTCTACTAAAAAATAAAATAAAGGCTTATTATCTTTTTCTTGCTGTAAGAAAATTAATTACACGAATTCCAAGGGTTAAACAAGATGACGATTCTTCCTCCATGTGAGTAAATCTTTTCATTCCCAGTATTGATTTCGAAATTCCAAATTCCGACGGGACAATCTGGAGCTGGGACAACCTGCATTTTGTTAATTTTGATCGACTTAAACTTTTATAAATTAACTTGAATGTATGATTTAGTGTCCGACATGGAAAAAGATTCAAAATGCGCATCCCATGTTTCAAGAGGACCATAAAATTGAAATTTCGTTTTGTCCACAGTGACTGAGACAGTTTGATTGCTGAGGATATCTAATCAAATGATTAAGTTTTAAAACTCTGGGTGCATTTACGTTTGAATTTAAGAACGACATCGTCCTTCCTTTTGCTGAAATTCCTCGAAAATGTGAAGATTAGTCGAAAGGGCTTGCCTCTTCTTATAAAAAGTTCTCCGTCAGTTTTGTGAATGTTGACATCGGTGTAACTGTACGTTCTGTGTTCCAGCCCATTTAGCTCGTTTTGAAGGTCTACATTCGTCACCAGGATAAGAGAATCCGTTGAAGCTTCTTTACCTAAAAGTTTACATGAAAAATTATAAGTGTCATCGAGTCAAAAATGGGAAATGAAGTCTAAAATTTAGTTTTTTCCCATCCCACTGGGACTCCCAAAAATCGGTACAAGGTCTCTGCCGACCAACTTGTCTCTAGATCTAGAAATCGCATTCTAAAATCATATGACCAAAGTTAGTTTTTATGAGAGTTTTAAAAAAAAATTAATAGTAGATTATGGTGCCTTACGGTATGATTTAGATGGATATACTCCTGGTGTGTGAGAAAGTTTGGCTTTTTTTTCGAAGACGAAATGCAGTGGATATAGAAGAGGCGAAGGCATGCATAAATTAAGAACAGGTGGATGTCTTTTGCTTTTTTTAGCGCCTGCCGTACTCACGACGTTGCTCGACTGCTGCTCGAGTTGCGTTTTCGGCTTTGGGCTTACTTTTCGATGCGATACAGAGGGAACTTGAACTGATACTCGACCCATTCCAAACGACGACGTACGCGACGCATCCTGATCCGCACCGAAGGAGAGTTCCGATTTATCAGCGGCGGATTTCTCGGCCATGGATTTTTCTGATTTGGCTTCCATGGATTTCTCCGCCATTTTTTCTTTTCACCTTTCAGTCCTCAAATTTTTCAAAATCCTCTTTGTCATAAAATCTATTCACAGCACTACAAATTTTGGGATAAATCGAATATAAGCAAACGCCAAATTTAGTCTATAAAGTTCATATGTTTTATTATAAAATTAAAGGCAATTTTTCAATTAATATTTCGAAGCAAATTATGGCAAAGCCAGATATTGCCTTATCGCCAGTTTGTCTGGTTGCTTGATGGTTGCCTCATTATGGCAGATTGTCTTGATTATAATAATTTAGATACGGAATATTGAGTTCCTGATTTTGAGATAAGCGCGTGAAATAACAAAAAGAGATATTTCACTATTAACGGAGGGACCTATCAATCTTTCTCCTGTTCGGATAAAAACGTTTTTGACTAAATCGAGGAAATGGAATTGAAAGCAGGTTTTGGATATTATGTCCGGCGAAAGAGGGATACGGATCTCCGCTTATCTAGTTATCGTCGAACTGAAAACGCAATTGGAAATAAACATTTTATAGCGGGAAATATGCAAAAGCGATAAATCAGCGAGTGTAATGTGCCACTCAGTGGTGTTTTGGGCGGGGGAGAGATAAGCTACCTATGTCGTCAACGCTTCGCCAAAAGCCCTTTTTTTAATGTTTCGACTTTTCTCGACAACCTTTATTGCTAAGCAACATTTCCTTTGGTATTTTGGTTACTTTTTTTAATAGTTATCTCTCGTTCAGAGCTTATCTATATTCTTCAAATCTTGAAATAAGAAAGAGTTTTATATTCTGATTTGCGGTGGAGTGAAAAGTTGCGCGATTTTTTACATCGGACGCCATCCTGAATCCTCCCCCATGCTCTTCTCTTATTCTTTTTTATGTGGAAGGGGCTTTGAGCGACATTCGAGGCTATTCCGTTGGTAGCGCCACCTGCTCGGAGCGGGAAACTTGTAGCCAGTTGTTAATTGGATTTAGGCGAGAGGTGGTCGCGGTCTCCCGCATCTTAGAATCTCGCCCACGTCACGTTGTTTTTCGACATCGAAAATTTACGTTTATTTTTTTCTCCCCTTTCGAATTTCGAACTTAAAAAAAGACTTTCTCGTCAAATGAGTCCAGAGTGATTTTTTTTTTCGTGGAAAAAATTATGTCGTTATTATTTAAAGATTGACATGACAACGTCGAATTTTGATTTAAAAGACCTTTCTTCAGCAACGGAGGATGTCAAGAAGGAAGCAAAGTAATCCGAAACCATTAAAAGGTAAGCGCGTTTAATTTCCCAAGTAGTCTTAACACGTTTCTACACGAATTTATTTTTCCTCGAAATCTCAATTTTTTGTTCGCATTTTATTATGTTAACCGTTTTATACTATTTTAAGTAAATAATTCAAAAATCCTCACTTTTCCGGTCCATGTGCCGGCGAGTCCACGTGTGCCATCCCACTATTTGGAATAACTTTTTGTGGATTTCTTTTCTTCGAAATCTATTGAAGGGGTAGTTTTTGACTTTCCCAAAACAACCATCAGCACAAAAGTTGTTGATGAATGCAACCCGCAAATCGCTAGAAATTTCCCTCGCAATTTGATTTCGACTGGGAAAATAAGGTGAATTTCTAATTTTTGCGTTGAAAATGTACGATAAGTTTTACATCTCATAGAAGGCGATGATGAAATCATTTCATAATCCGTTAATCGTAATAATGTATGACTAATGGGTTCCAGATACCAAGTCCTAAATCGTTATAAATATAATATGTATTTCTTGACTTCCTTATTGATTATTCTGAGTCATCCTGATAAGTTATAAAATTTAAAGTTTTATTATAATGGCCTTGTAAGATAACATTTTAGGAACATAAAGAAACTAACAGAAAATTAGAAATTGATTATTCTAATCAAAAGATTTTTGATTTGACTTTTTTCTCAGTTTGACATTTTCCAAGTACAAAGTAACTTTAAGATCTTTTAAAATATGCGCGTATAGAATTTTTATTGATTGAAATGCTTAGACAGAAATACCTCTCTCTTTGAATAGTTGGTTTTTAATGCATACCTGCATATTCAATTTTATTTTTTAAATAAATCAAATTTTAATTTACTACAATGTTTGCAGAAGAATTTCAAAAATGATTGAAAAAAAAATGTTTTTAATAATGAAGTAGACTTAATGCTTAATTAATAGAAGACATGAAAATGTACAGAGTTTTGATCTCACACAATTTATTTTTGCCAAAAGAATCTACTTATTTAAAATACGTTTTTGTACGTTTTCTTCGGGTTTTGGGCTAAAATAAAGACGTTTATTTTTGGTTTTTGGCCGAGAAACTCCCTTTTTTTTTCTGAATTTTCTTGTTCGCCTTGAAAGAGGGAATTGTGGATGTTAAGGGATTTACACCTCGTCATAAAAACATCTCGTCATAATTTTGACACAACCTAATCTCGTCATAATGTATAGGAAACTAAAAGGTTTTTAACAATAGTAATCCACGAAATTCCATTACGTCGAATTTCTAAAAATCCTATTCTTAAGGAGATGATGTTAAGTTTGCAGTTTTTATGACAATATTTATTAAAGCCCACTTTTTACGTAACGTTAACCAATTTTTACATTTTTCGTTTATTTAATTTTTATATCTATTTTGTGTAAATAGTACCATTTAAATTCTTGAAAGTAAATTGAGTGGTAATTTTTTTGGATTATTATGCCAATTTGCCAGGTTACCTTAGATAATAAAAAAAACCGGTGTGTAAAAATTTGTGTTTTATTAGTTTTTGTACTTTTCATGTGAAAATGGCCTAAATTCTTAATCATCAGCAGAGCAAAAACAGGGTATTAAAATTACATTGAACAACAATAATTTTAAGTAATAAAACTTAGAATTAAAAATATCATATTCGTGCTTGGCGTACATGTTATGATTTCTTTAAATTCAAGGTTTTTTTATTTGAAAAATGAAATCCGTGTTTTTTCCACATTGAACCTACGAAGACAAATTATTATGGTCTTTTTCCCCCAGGATACGATCAACATGCGAATGTGTTCAAGTAAATACAGGGGAAAATTATACGATCGATGTCCCGTTTGTTCGACACCTGTTTGACCACCTACTTATCATTAGGGAAAACATCGAGAATCAAACTGCCAAGTAAAATAGTTCACGGTAACTTCGCGATAACGTTTTTGAAAAAATGAATTCAATATATTGTCAGAGATAGGTTGAGTTGAGCGAAGGCTGAAGATAGAGGGAGATAGTAAAAGTCTGTTGTCGAACACACGACACAAATAGGGTATCAACGGAGTAGTGATATCCGAAACAAAAGGCGGGTTCGATAGGTCTGTTCTCATATAAATGGCGCGGTCTGTACTTTTACACCATTTTAAAAAGCCAAAGGATGACCCGAAAGATCCCCACATTTTTTTGTTCACCTTAAACTTATGGGAGAAACACCTCACGTCATAAAAACATATCGTCATAATTTCCACTTATCACAATCTCGTCATAATGTATAGGAAACTAAAAGTTTTTTGCAATATTAATCCACGATTTGTACGTACGTCATATTCCATTAATGTCTAAAAATCCTCCTCTTTTTCCAAATGATGTTAAGTTGAAATGTTTATGACAAATTGAAGCCCACTTTTTACGTAAAATTTATCAATTTTTACGTATTCTGTTTATTTAATTTTTATATCTATTTTGTGTTAATAGTGCGATTTAAATTCTTGAAAGTAAATTGAGTGGTAATTTTTGGATTATCATGCCAATATGCTAGGTTACCTTCGAATTAGAATAAAATTTATGACGTAAAATTATCGATCTAACGCAAGGAGAATAAAAAGCTTTTTTTTTTAATTGGGACACAAGACTTCATAGTCTGGGAAAGAGATAATTTAGTTAAAAAACCACTTCCCTCGCATTACGAAAGTCAGAAATACCTGAATGTCGGAGGCAGGGAGCTTTTTCAAAGGGAGTTTAGGCCCGAGGATCAATCTGAGTTTATTAGCGAGATAAGCGAGCGCCTATCGGGGAGATATCAATCCAACGCATGAGTCGACTTAAAAATGCTTTTAACATTTGCCATTTACTGCAGTCCGGATATAAAAACGGACTATGGAAACTTTTAGTTAAGATTTCTTTCAATAAAATAATACACGCGACATTCTTCTTGTATCAGAGAAACGTTTATTTTTTGCTCAATTTTTTATGGGCCTCATGCATTAAAATAATTCAACACTTTATTCCTTTCACATGGATTATTCGTTTTGCGTTGTCATCACTCGTTAAAAAAAAAAGCGATTCTTAACTTTATACCCTCAAAAAACGCATTTCGCCAATTTTTCCGAAACATCAGAATTTTTTATTTGATCCTCCCAAAATCTTCCTTTCGCCGATTTAAAAAAAAAAAACTCCATCATCATCCTTGTGGCCAGAAATCTCCCATTTTTACCGGATTTTTTGGCGTTTTCTAAGCTATTCGGCAGAGAAACAAGAAACCATGTTTTTACTGGACCTTTATACGTTTTTCTCACGTATTTGGTTATCTAAACTCATTTTTACACAGTTTTTATAGGTTTTTTCTCTGTCATTCTGCCGAGAATCCCCCTTTTCAAACGATTTTTAAGCGTTTTATTCAATAATTGCGTCAGAAACCCCCTTTTTAAGTATGTTTAGGCGTTTTTCTCAGCCATTCTTCCGAGAAACCTCCTTTACAAGCGATTTTTAGGCGTTTTATTCCATTATGTATTTGCGTCAGAAACCTCCTTTTCAAACGATTTTTAAGCGTTTTATTCGATAAATTGCGTCAGAAACCACTTTTTTAAAAGTATCTTTAGGCGTTTTTCTCATTCATTCTGCCGAGAAACACCCTTTTAAAACGATTTTTAGGCGTTTTATGCCATAATTTGCGTCAGAAACCCCTTTTTTAAAGTACCTTGAGGCGTTTTTATCCATCATTCTGCCGAGAAACCCCCTTTACAAATGATTTATAGGCGTTTTATTCCATAATTTGCGTCAAAAATCTCTTTTTAATGTCTCTTAAGGCGTTTTCTCATTCATTCTGCCGAGAAACCCCCTTTTCAAACAATTTTTTGGCGTTTTATTCCATAATTTGCGTCAGAAACCTCTTTTTAAAATTATATTTAAGCGTTTTTCTCATTCATTCAGCCGAGAAACCCCCTTTTAAAACGCTTTTTAGGCGTTTTTTCCCATTATTTGCGTGAGAATCACCTTTTTTAAAGTATCTTTAGGCGTTCTGCTCAGTCATTCTGCCGAGAAATCCCCATTGCAAACGATTTTTAGGCGTTTTATTCCATAATTTGCGTCAAAATCCTCTTTTTAAAATTATCTTTTGGCGTTTTTCTCATTCACTCTGCCAAGAAACCCCCTTTTAAAACGATGTTTAGGCGTTTGATTCTATTATTTGCGTCAGAAACCCCTTTTTTAAAGTATCTTTAGGCGTTTTTCTCAGTCATTCTGCCGAGAAACCCCCTTTTCAAACGATTTTTAGGCGCTGTATACGACATTTTGTGCCAGATACCCCCTTTTTGCAGGTTTTTAGGCGTTTTTCTCAGTTTTTTGTCAAATTAAAATTTTTAACTTCCTTAAAGAAGTTATTGTTTCATTGTTTTTTCGGGAAGAGTCTTCTAGTTTTAGTGGGCTTTATTCAATAAAAAAATCTATTGCGCCGTTTTATGCTCTTATGTACCTTTTTTTTGTTCTAATTTTATTGAAGGCCCGTTAAAATGTATTCCCGTTTTAAAATATTCAATGAGGTTTTAGATGAGACATTGTAAATTATGTAGGGGATACGTCGCTAAGCGCGTACCTGACTGTTGAATGAAATCAGGGTTGAAAATCGTGATTATAAACCAGGATGGATGAGAGAAGGGATGGGGGAGATATCTCGCCGGGATCGCTCCCATGTCAATTAGGAGGACTGCGAGAGTGAGACCCTTGGCACATGTAGAAAATTAAATGGTCGAGAATATTCATAAATCTGTCAGCGCGAAATCCTGTCAATCGTACCGAACGTTTAAAAAGCGATTTATGCCTTTTGGTATAAAATGAAAAATCGGCTTCTTCAATTAGCTTCGGGAAAAAATACTTATCCGCGTATTTCCTAAATTAATTTTTTCGACTGTCAAACTCGTCGAAAACAAGGAAGTCCTGTGATAATGTTATCATTTTTCCTTTATGATAAACATTCATACCTACGTCAAAATGTTATAAATTATCCTCCACTTATCAAATTTTCAAAATAGTTTTTAAAATGCGATAAAAACACATCGTATTACGAAATAGCTTTTTTCGCTATCAAACCTTAGATAAGAACAGGCAGGTGAAAACGACACGAGAAAAACAAAAAAACGTTCTTTTGTTTCTAATATTTTGGCTTAGCATTTTAGATCGATTAGCAATTTGAATAGATAACTAAGGAGGTCAATGCTCTGGAACCGATCTGTTATGTTATTCGAAATGACTTTTACGCCGGTTGGGCCCCTCTTTATAAAAGGGTGGGGTCTGGGGACAAAAATTAATGCAAATTGCCTGCAGACTTAAGGGACGATGTTGACACGTCTCGGAAGGGTGCACCCGGATATGCAGGAAAGCATATATCAGTCTGGAAAAAACCATTAGAATTTTTATTAAGTAGTTTAGATACTAATTTAGATTTGTCATTATTATGCTTCTTAGGTTCGAACCCAAAAACCACCATTTTTTAAGGATGCCTCTTTTCATTCAACGGTCAAAAATACTAATAAAACTATTTTACAGCCGAAAATGAAATAAAAACGAACAAAAAGCCAAAAATGCGTTTTAATAGCTTTGGTATCGCTTTATAAGGCGGCGATCTTTGAAGTTTTGCTCCCATTTTGCGGGAAAGCCGTTGGTTTCTTAAATTTTTTTTTCTTTTTGATATCCATTTATTTACTTAAGTACAAACAATTTTTTTCAAAAATCATAAAAATTTTGAAAATCAGATAAAAAGTCAATTTTTTAAATCATAATTATTACGATTAAAATTGAAAAAATCGATAAAACGAGTCTGTATTTAAATTTATGTATGTTTAATAAAGCTAAAAACATAAAAAGTTTTTTCCTAATCAAGGTCAACTTTTTGTAAATTGGGAGCAAATTTTAAAACTTGAAAAAATTAGTGTTTTTAGCTTGCTGTTGCGATTGTTTCTCCTAGATTGTAGCATGATAAAAAAAATTTAAAAACCAAGTTTTTTTTCGCAAAATTGAAGCAAAACTTCAAAGAAAAAACGCCGCTGAATTAACCGGTATAACGGACCCTTAACTGAGAAATATGAGCCATTTATTATACCTAATGAACGTTCTTAAAACTAACGAAACAGAAAAAAAAAAATCTTTTATTTAATCTTGCGCGACTCGGCTCTATAATTAACAGGTCAAACTGTTCTTAACGCCAATTACCGTCTCAAAAAAGAAAGGAGAAAAAAATTATGATTCAGCGATCTTAATAATTAAGATGAATGATAATATCTTTATATCACGCATCTTTTCGGTCCTGAAGTTATTAATTTTTAGTGAAAAGAGGTTAAAAATGTGTTTAGTTTGCTGAGGAGAATAGGTATAATGTTTTTAAAATATAAAAAGATGGTCCTTATGCGAATAACAAGACAGATTTAACGTATGGTAACATGTATATTAGAATGACGGGGAAGTGCCTGTTAGAGGATGCTAATTGGTTGAATCTGTAACATGTCGTGCCCGGGATTTATCAAGATCTCAAGTCTTTGTCCCCCACGACCCTTCTTATCCGAAGGCACGACTAGCATCAACACAACAGCGTCTAATGAACAACTGATTACGAACGGTGATCTAGTTCACCTTTTTTTTCCACCTTCACACATCTCCGAAGGATTTCATTTGGTTTATCTATGGTAGAACGATTTTAAAGTGTAAAAAAGAGAAAAATCGATTTTTTAGTTACATATTTCTTTTATGGAATAAAAAAAATTATAACCTTTCCACATATACTTCGTGCCACATCTGATTCAGGTCTGGGAGATCCCACGTATAGATAAATTCATTTCTAGCATTATTCTTATTTAGCCGACCCGTTAAAACAATTTATTATCAGGCAAGCAAAATCTCTTCGTCCTATTTTTCTTTTCACTTAATAAACAGTAAGAAATTGCTGTAAATGGCGGATTGTTCTTGATGGGTCTGTGCCGGTTAATGAAGGCGAATGTGGTGTTTCGAGTTTCACCCTGTAGTGAATCCAAGATAAGCCGCCAACACCGAACGGATCGTGCTAAGCTTGGCCATGCAACAGGTTCGCCCTCTCATCATTTCCCTTCTAACTTAAATGTCGGTGGAGGGGACCTCCGGCTTAATTGTTAACTACTTACGAACAAAATCTAATTTTCAACTAATAATATTAAAGTCATATAATACTTCGACTAATTATAAAATAACAAACATTTTAGTCACGATTAAACTATGACAACTAAAAGAATAGAGGGTTAACTTAAGAGAAGGTTATCAATTACTGCTTTCTGATTGGTCGAAGTGGAGTTGTCCATTGTTGAAGGTAACAATCTCAAAGTACCTCCCCTCAAAGATTTCCATTTTTGTAAATGACTCGAACTTTCAATCCTGGTTTTTGCCGTTCACTTTTGTTACTATCATTTTATATTAATCAAAGCGCGTTGAAGAAACAAGGAAAAAAAAAAAAAAAAAAAAAACTACCAAAATAACTCATTTGGCGGGAAAAATGGCTTCGTAACTAGACTCCTCAACTATAGAGTTTATTCAAAATTTTATGCGTATTGCAACATAGCCTTAAAACACAAATTCTCTTTGAGGAAGTTAAAATTAAAGCATCATATGTGATGGGAGATGAGGCAGTTTGGATTGTGCGAATATTTGGGTGATCAGCATCCCTAAATTTTGTTGAGCAGTTTTTTTTTCTTGACGAAAAACAAAACAAGATTAAAATTCGATTAAGGGCCGCCAAAACAACGATAAATGGTCGAGTTTTAAAAATTATTTTATGTCATGCGCTCACGTAATTGCGGACCTATTAAGTTTCATTGTGACTTTTTCTAAGGTCTTAATCACCGATAATTCAGCCTGAATTGTTGGCTGCCCCTGACGGGAAAATTAAAGAAGAAAAGCGGTTTCCGTGGCTGAGGGATGGCGAACGAGGAAGACTCGTAGATCTTCAAGAGGTATGATGCAAGCTTTGTTCCGTCTGCAGTTTAAGATTTCAACCTCCTGAAGCATGCGCAGAACGATTTGTCCCTCAAATCTTATGTCTTGTTCAATTTTTAATCGTTCTGCGCATGCTCCAGCTTCGAAACAAGTTTTTAACTGCAGACGGAACGAAGCTAACAGATTCTCTTCGAGAAAGTTAAAACTGAAAAAATGTACTTTCGTTCAAACTTCGCCCACTTTGGTTATCAGTGGCGGTGTTTTATGTAGAATCAATTCATTACCCCTCATTATAGTTCCTCGATAACGTTGAACCGTATTGAAACAGCGAATCGGACCGTCTAATAATCCTTAATTAATCAGAAGATATCTTTCACTATCTCGTTTACAAAATAGTTTCCAGACAACGAATTTATGGACAAAACGTACGTTAAATTGTGATAACGTATTGATTTTACCGGAGGAAAAACAAAAATTTTTCCCAGTCTGATTCATTTGTAAATTGCTTTAAAAAATAAAATGGACCTAATAAGCGTTGTAATATCTGAGAAAAGGCAATTATGGTTAAATTTGATTCATAGATCCGATTTGTCATTTTGATAGTCGAATAGATCAATATCGGCGACAGATGATATATGAGGCTTTTGTACTTGAAACTACATGAGATTGCAATTTGTCATGAATATTTAAAAGCTTTCAACGTAAAAGACTAAAAAATTAATTAATCAAACGGTTTTGTTTTTTATTCAGAGATAGAGAGAGAGAAAAAGTGCTGTTATTTTCCTCCTTCGCAAAATTGCTTTGTGAAAGGAATGCGCTTTTTGGCAAAGTATCAAAACCTCCGGAAAACTATTTCATAGGAATAAATGGAATGTTTGAACGAAGTGAGGCTGAAGTGGTCAGATTTCTTATCAGATGTTTTGATAAGAAAGTAATTTTTTTCTTGATGAACTAAAGTTTAAAGAAATAGGTTTAGATTTGATCGATGGTTAAAAGAGTCGATATTTTTCCTTCTCGGTCAACATGAGCCAATCTTTAGTTTTCTTCAATCCGATCCCGTTTGATATTGGCGGGGACTGATAGGGCACGGGTTCTTATCAGACTCGGCAAGCCGCCGGTCAACACTTCTTTTGTGACCGCCTTTTATTCACCCCTCCTCCGTCACCACCCCTTAAACGATAAAAGGCCTGTTTCACCACCTTCGACTCGAGATAAGGTCCCAAGGCGAAAAGAGCGAAGGAGGGGAAGGGAGTCATGCGTCAATCGATGAAAATTCAAGTCGATAACAAAGCCCGCAGTTTATTTAAAATAAGTCCTGTTTATTTATTTTTTAAAAAAGGAGAGACAAACAAAAAAATTACGGAATTCGACAAGGATCTCAGAAAATGGAAACGAATCCGGTTGAAATATCTCGGAAAACGAAGTATGCCGCGTTGAGGTATCTGAAGATCTTGAGGTATAGCTCATCTCGGCTATCAGATCCCAAGCCTCGGATTGTTTTCACGTTCTTATCTTTCGAAGTAGAAGGACTCCTCCACCCTAATTGTATAGCAAGCGATAGTCATCTATGTATTCGAGCAGACATCTGCTCCCGTTTATAAGACAAGAAAAGAAAAAGACAAAAAAAATTAAATATTTCTTTTTTTAAACCTTAAACGACATTTTATCTTAATCTAATGTGCAATCTCATGTCAGAAAGATGAAAACGAATAATAAAACCGCAATAATAATATTCCTTTAAAACTTCACTCTCATGCCATGTCGTCAATTTGTGTTTTGACAGCAGAAATTCCAACAGGATTCAAATTTTTAAGTACTTGAGAGAATAGAAAACATAAAAATTCTTCAACAATAATTTATTCTTCTAGGCATTTAAAACTTGATACTGATGGCGTTGAAGAAAGTCATCTGCTAGATGCACTAGTACTGAGAAAATCTTTTGGAAGCTGGTTGATTTTTTCTAGATTTTGAAGGGGACGAATGCAGTTATTAAAATTTATTGTAAGTAAATTTGCATTTACAAGAAGCTTGACTAATGCGTCGCCTGACGAAGAGAAAATATCATGTAACAGTAGTTTGCCCTTTGACTTCCACACCTACGAGTTTCTCTTTTGTCTCCATTTTAACGGTTTTCTGCTTATTGCGTTTTTTAAAAAACGTACTCGCGTAAAAAGATAAGATTCACGTTCTTTGAGATCTCCCTCCTCTTTTCCATCGGCTTTTATTTTTGAACCGGGGTCCTAACAATCCTTTTTCGTTGTTGGAGCAGAAAGTTGCAGTGTTTACATGTCGTCCTGATAAGGGGCCCGCATCTCGAAAGCATGTGGGCGCGAGCTTAGCTATCTAGTTGGACCAATTACCAGTCTCGTATCTTGGCCGCACACGTCTTTATACACGAGCTTTATCTTTATCCACCCCGCCTTCTCCCTTCATTCCAGACTTTTCCACATAATCTTATTCGTTTCAAAAAGTCCAAAACTTAATCCTTGAAAGACCTAAAACCCTTTTTTTAAGTTCAGCATTCTAAAATCTCACTTCAAACTATAAATCCGAAATGAAAGCTATCGACATTTAAAAAAGCCCGTATTTAATTAAGAGTTACGCAACTTCACCAAAATAGTTCCGGCTATATCTGTTGCAAATTAAAAGATTGCGATATCTTCTCAGTATCGGAACCACTCGATCGATTTCTTTCAACTCAAGTAGTGCGTATGTGCTTTTAAGTGGCAGAACTAAAAATATTTTTTATCCACAGTTCCGGTTAAAAACAATCGGGAATATCAGTGGCCGTTTGAGATTACAAGGTCCAACTCAGCACAAAATAATTTCGCAAAAAGGTAAAAATCGTCCGACTTTTTCCCGATTTTCAAAATGATAGAATCGCGGTCTTCATGGTCAAATTCAAATATCATAACCGTATCATATGTATTGCATTATCCAAATACTTCTTAGCTGTACCTATTAATAATTAGGTGTAACACAATTAATCCGTTTAGGAGTTATGATTTCCAAAGCTTTTCTTACTCAAAAACCCCTTTTTCTTCCTAAAGTCATCAATACATCAACTTCTTGGGTTTTTGGACGAAATAAGAATTTTTGAGTTTTTAGTGGTCAATTTTGAAAAAAATTTCGTTTTTTGGCAGAAAGAAAAAAAAAATTGAAAAAATTCTGGCAAGTTAAAAAGGCATCGTAAATAAGGAAGCATTCGCCAATGGTGCTTTCGCCAAATTGGGTAGTTTTTTTTTTTTTTTTTTTTTTTTTTTTTTTTTTTTTTTACGAATTTTTTTAAACTTAAAATGCGCATAACTTTTGACCTGTAAGAGGTGTCACAAATTTTTTTGAGCAAAAAAGTAACCTATTCAGAGTAGAGTTTTCCCAATTTTTTTTCATAATTTTCCCAGTGGTGGTGACCCTCGAAATCGCCAAAAACACAATTTTTGGACCTCAAAAAATATGAAAAAAAATTCAGACAGCTCTTAGACCCCTCCAGGACCAGGTAAAATTAGGTATTCATGCCAAATTTTTTTCAAACCTTTTAGCATACATTTTCTTTACTCCAAAGACTTTTTTTTTACCCTATATGTTAGAAAATTAGGTGTTTTTTTTATTTCCTTTGTGTTGGTGCGTCTTTTTTCTATTCTGAAAAGAATACCCGTAGCACGTACTTTTATCTCTCTAATTGCCCTGAGTTTATGTTTTAAAAAATAATCACCGCAATAAAAATGTAGCAACAAAAGACGACATCTTCTCTCTTTTCTCGGAAAGCGAAATACGCACCGTTTTAAAGGCGTTATCTTACACCTGTAGCGGAGCTGTTATCCGTTAAGTAGAACTATCTACCCTCTAAGTACACGTCGCGGGTGGTACTCCATAGATCGTGTACCCCACGCGTACTTACATAAAACTTGTATCCCTATCTACCGCTCCTCCGAGCTCCGCTCACTTAGATTGAGTATCTTATGATTAGACCTTTAAATATTCCTTTTTTTCACATTCTAGAACGTAAAATATGCAAATTGTTTGTTTATGTACTTTAATCATTTTCTAAAAATAAAATAAAACTTTCACCTAATTATCATTTCTTTAAAAAAAGTTTTTCGCAATTTTTTCATTAACTTTCATTTGCGCTATCCTCGTTTTTCATGAAACGACGGAAACAACGAATCTATTTGATAAGAATAGAAAATTCTGCGGTTTCTTCACCATAGAGGGTTTTACAATTTTATGCAAATGCACTTAAGACGGGCTGCAGTTGAGCATTAAATTGCAGATAGAAAAAGTTCCCCTTTTTTTTCAAATGGAATAGTCGTGTACGCAACGGTTGTTCACTATTTCTTCCGAAACGTTTATTTTCTACTATCTTTTTTTTCATATTATTGAAACTTTGAAGAAACGATAATCTACTATTTTTACTCTATAGTAAAAAATATGTAAGAAATGCGATGTCAGCAAACGGACAAATTAATCTGGCCTTTTATCGGGGCTCTTATCTTTGGGCCGGGTCATGGGATTTATTAAATAGTAGTACAGTGCGAGAAATCGTGATAAAATGAGTAGTTTTTAAAACGTTACTTTGTAACTTTGAGTGCAAATCGACAGTTTGGGTTATTGCCAATTTTTTGGAGTAGCCGTTTTTAAGGTAGGTAATTTTTTTTATTTGGTTTTTGAGAAAATTCCATCATTTCAGAATACAAATGAAGCTTAAGAACCTATTTTGCTTTACCTGTCCGTTCGGAGCCTTCAGAAGTGGCCTGACCAATAATCCATGGGCAGTCTAGAAGGAAAAAGATTGTGTGGGAGAAAATCTGCTGAAAACTGTGGCCGCTAAGTGTTCGGGAAACTGCTACGGACGGCCGGCCGGAACCACAGACAAAGTTGAGATCGGAAAGATCAACACCTGATTTGACCCTCCGGGGTCTGGAAGACCCTTCCCCTAAAACCCGACGTGGAGGGTATCGCAATTAAGGCTTTTACCCTGAGTATTGAACCTCTGATTTTCGTATTGTGAGTCCTGTTCACTTCATAAGCCTTCATAAGACCGGTTTTTTTTGTCTAAATATTAGTAGATGGAGGTGAAGGGACAAAAGTTTTAATTAGTTTACTGCATATGAAGATGTTATATTCATTAAATTTATCGAGATGATTAGTTAGAAATTAGAACGTCTCCGATGGTAATGGGAAAATGAGTAGGGTCCGGCAGGGTCCCACATATTGCGAAGTTAGGTCGTTGTCGGCGAGGAAGGGGGCGCCCGAGGGCGGTGAAGTCTGGTAAAGTATTAATAAAGGAAGGGGAAAGAGCGATAGAAGCAACAGGTGGCTGGAGGTGGTAGCTCGAGGTGGTGGTGGGAAAAGGGCCGCCCTCGCCCCCATTCTCGACGAGACCCGCTGACAGTAACATCCCACGTCCCTTCTCTCACCTCCTAGAGAGCATCGAATCTATTATACCTCATTTATTTTATCCATAAAATTCAGAAAATTTTTTTAACGCAATGTTCGCCGGTATTACTGGTTTAGACTACACGCTTTAACCGGTTTACCCAAACTACAGGCTGCTGTTTTTTCTAGGCCGATACTTCCTTTAAAAAATGTGTGTCAATTTAGAATCAATGAAATCACTTCCAATCCGGTTTCTTGTTCACCAAAAGAAATTGAACCTTCGCATGACGATTGAATGTTAACCTGACGCTTTTTTTTTATAAAGTAGAAAAACAAGAAAACTATAAAAAACAAGATATTTTTTAAAATATTCTAGTTCGAATTATAGTTTATAATATCGATTTTTGCATTTCTAAATAAATTCTTCTGTACTCGTTAAGATTAAAAGTGTTTCAAGTCTGGGGAGATAGCGATCTGAAAAGAGCTCAAGGACGATCTCGGACACAGTTTGCGTTGTGGCTGACGAGATCGCTATCGTTCATCTTCGTGTTAGATTTGTGAAAGAAAAAGGCCGTTTTTTATTTAATAATTTTTTTAAAAAAACATTCCTCTGTTTGATACTTCGGCTTTTTAAAAAATATGTTTTTTTCCTCTTTTATATTTCAAGGGCGAACCTTGTAAATTGAATTGGTCATTTGTATTTAATTATCTTGATGTGAAACTAGTTTCTGCTTATCTAATGACAAATTATAATAAAATATTATTGAGTGATGTTTTTATCTTTTAAATTAAAATGATGGTGGTGATAATTTGGGTCAGTTTTACATAAAAATTGGCCAAAATTATAGTTTTACAAAATAAAATTTTCAAGGAAGGCCATCAAGGAGAATTCCAACATTCAGTAAAATTAAAGATTCTTCGTTTGTTTGGTCAATAGCATATTATCAAAAAGGTGAAAATGCGATAAAATGAGATTTTTTTCGGGCAAGAAAAAAGTACAAGTATGAAGAGCTTCCAACGCAAACTTCCTTAAAGAGAAGGAACAATATAGGAGGGGGAAGTATAACGGAGGGGAAGTTCGAGGGGGGAAGTATAAGGATGGGGTAGTACAAAGGATTGGAAGAATAATTTCAAGCATTTAGACAAATTTTATTTTTTCCAAGTTATTTTTCCAAATTTTTATTTTGGTTTTTTGAAAAAAATTTCAAGCTTTTTCATATTAATTTTCATAGTTATTTTTTCAATTTTTTTCGTCAAAAACAAATTTTTTTTTTAATTTTTAACAGTATCAAGGTAAAAATAATGGGCTTTCTGCCCAAGGGATGCCACTCTCGCAAAGGGAGCAAGTGTCAAATTTCTCCCTAGGTACTAAAAAACCAAAAAAAAAAAAAAATCGGTTCAAAACTGTGGCCGTAAAGTGTTCCTGAAAAATGCTACGGACGTCCAGGCGGAACCACAGACAAAGTTGGGATCTATAAAGATCAATATTCCATTTGACCCTCCGCTGTCTAGAAGACCCTTCCCCAAAAACCCGACGTGGAGGGTATCACAATAACTTCTTTTAGAAAGTTAAAACGCCCAAAAGTTTGGTAATTAAAGAGTTTCATGGTTAGGCGAGAAGGGGTGCAATTTAAAAGGACAAATTTTTGTTAATTTATAAAACGTGGAAATCGTTCAAAATCAAAGGGTTTAAGTAATAGCGTTTGAAAATGGGTATGATTGAGAAGAGGGCATTAATAACATGTGGCATTAACAAGGGTATACGTTTAGCGGATGGAGTGATACAAATGGCTCCACCTCTCAACCAGACACCTGTTAATGAGCCGACACATTTAGTCTCACGAGCGAAACGATTAAAACCTCTTCCCTTCCAATTTGCTTTTGGGCTAGTTAGTGAATCTCAGTGCCCATAAAAATGTTGTGATCTTGTTTTTGGGTCTCCAAGCCAATGAAGGGACAATATCTGTTAAAAACGATTTTTTGAAAGGGTAAACCTGAGAAAAATGCCAATTCAGCAAAAAAAGACCCTTCTTTGAATCGAGGATCGTCAAAAACGTATTGTCCTGACAATCTGAAGAAAACAGGCACCCCTTTTTTTATAGGGCAGACCATAAAAATGTACAGGGAATGGACCATTACAGAGATCAGACTTCATAAAAAGATTCTTTTCATAAAAATTGTTTACACCCCTTTTTAAAGTTGTTACAAAGTCGTCCAAGCTGCGTGACGATCTTTACGATACCTATGAAATTTTCCCTTTGTGTGCGAAAAACGACGCTAATTTCCATTTAGTTGAACTTACCGTACACGATGTTCCGAGTAATTAATCAATCTTTTCATGTCGAGAACTGATGATCATAAACAACAAATCAAAAGATATGAAAATGGGATTTCGTGCCCAGATCGTTATCGCACAGGGGGTTGCATGTGTAATTTACATGAGTGGCTATGTAAAGGGGACAAAAACTCCGCTGCATATAAGCATATCTCATCATTACGCATATTTTTCAATGCTTCGTTTTATTACAAAATATTAAAAAATTTTTTGTAAGGATTGTCCCGCGGAAAAGAGGTTAAGAACCTTGATTTAAAAACTAAGTCACGGAATATAATATCTAATATATAATGTATTCAGAAATGATAGGCCCAATTACGCTGTCCTGTAAGTAACATGTATTTATTTATTTTCTATCCAGAGGGGGTGGTATCAGAAAGGATCTCACGAAAGGCCCGACACGTTAGTACTACACGACACCAAGAAATGCATCTTCTGTATACGTGCTTATCACTACATCAATTTAACAGCGAATTTGAATAATGTTCGAATACACGAAATTGATGAGCTCGTGAAAAAAAAGAAAAACATTTAAAAAATTTGAGTATAACAGTTTTCTACCACTGTGCACTCCTGATGGTGCAGAAGGTTCTTCGATGGTTACTCAGACCAGTTTAGCCAACTTTTTAAAAAATCGATATCAGTTACAATTAATGTTTTTATAACATTAGCGGTTGACTAATTTATAAGTAACAATTTAGTGCTTAAAGGTATACGCGAGATAACGTAAATAACAGGTTCTCCCTTTTAGGAGGATATGGTCATATTAAAAAAAAATAAAAATAATCCTAGTTTTTCCGGTTTGATATAAGAGTCCAATCCTCGAACCATTAAGACAGATAAGAGTTTTGATAACGTAAATTTCTCTCCGAGGTATACTCACAGATTCCCGACTGATAAAATACTAATGTATTTCTAAAAAGGTAATCATGATTTATTGCTCCGGCCTTCAAGGCTATCAACTTCTATGGAGTTTCACCTTTCAACTATATCCTTGTCTTAATATCAACATCTAAGCGAGCTTCTTGGATATATTGGGCTTGTCAGAGTGGAGACCGAGAAGCAAATTGCGCCGAGGGGCTCTTCTGACACGAGGAAACTAGAAAAAAAAACCTTTTTATCATATAAAACGGTAACTTGAGGGGCTTCTTATGAATCCAACGGTGAAGTTTGAATGAGCTAACATAAAAATGCCGATGGATTTAAATAAACGGTGAAATTCTTTGCGGAATTTTTTTGTTTGTTTGGACTGTAAAATTGGGGTCGAAAAGCTATATGCTTATTGGCTGTCAGGTGCTGTTTGAAGCGTCGATAAGACGTTATCAGAGGCCGCTGTCATTGTTGTCCCTTATCAAGCCGGTGCCAAGGTGACCTCTCTTATCTCCAACATTACTCCCTTATCACCCTCTCTCCTTGGACAAGTAAAAAAATCGAACCTGAGCGTTTCCAGTATTTCAAAATAAAACCTTCTAAAAGAGACAAATCGCTAAAGTTTCTAATTATCGAACTTAATCTGTGTTTTATGTCTTTTATTACGATCACATGAAAATTATGCCGTCGTTCATTCGAGGTAATTTAAAGGGTTAGCGTTTCTGCGGATAAATCGTTGATTTGAGTTCTAGGGTCGTCGACGACCATACGAGAGATGACAATCAGTAATGCCCCCATTACTTGAACCTTCCACTTCTATCTGGTTTCTGAGACATTAAAATTCAAACTGTGAGATAGCCCGAAACCAAATGCATCTCTGCCATTCGTTGATAACGAGTTAAGAGCCTCCGTATCTTCAGACTTCAGACAACAGGACGAACCTATTTTTCATGTAGAGACAAACAACTTGAAGGACTTTCTTGGCTTAAACAAGATAACCTTTTATTTAAAATACTCATTTAAATTAATCATTTTATAAATTTTATAAAAGTGAAACTGGAATGGAGAGACAGCTTGTTGATGTATTCGAGCCTGATAGTCGACTCGAGGCGATAAAATATGTCAGGTTGACAATGAGCTTCACTTTACAGATATCTATTCTGAGCAAATATTTAACCACATCGTGCTAGATCATGAATTATATCAGTCTCCCGGCCGTATTATGATAGGGTCGCTCAAGTTGTGTACATTGTAGAGCACCACCGCCTCCTTATCGCGCCATATTTCGAAGGTATACGTGGTATAACTCGGAGAACTTTCATTTTATTGTGTGTATCTGATTAGGAAAAGTGGACTCTTCTTGCTCAAAAACCCAAAAAATCGCCCTGAATAGAAGTGTTAATTTTGCCCCCCAAAAAAGCACTAGTTTGAAGAGCTTCCAACAAAAACTTCCTTAAAGAGAAGGAACAATTTAGGGGGGTATAACGGAGGAGAAGTTAGGGAGGGGAAGAGGGGAAGTTCAAGGAGGGGAAGTTAAGGGTAAGAAGAAAGTAATAGTAAGGTAAGGTAAGTAATAGTAAAGTAAGGTACGAAGTTCAAGCATTTTGAGTTAAGACAATTTCTTTTTCAAACATGTTCAAAGTTACTGAACATTTTTGGCAAAAATGCCAAAAATTTCCATGTTTTTTGCCCCCGAAAAATTTTCAAAGTTATTTTTTCAATTTTTTTTGCCAAAAAATTTTCTAAGTTTTTTTTTTTATTTTTTTTAATTTCTTTTTCTTTCGAAAAATTTTCTTATTTTTTTCAAAACTTTTTTTAGTATCAAGGTAGAAATAATGGGATATCCGCCCAAGGGATGCTCTCTCGCAAAGGGTAGAAGTATGAAATTTCTCCCTACTTCACCAAAAATTCTTTAAAAAATAAAAGTATTTGGTGAAAATCGGACCAACAGTTCGGCAAAATTTCAAACGTCATTTTTCCGAAATTCAAAAATCGCCTTCGTTACACTGTGTGGTGAAGATTCTAAGGAAGATGGTGAAAATTTGGTGAAAATCGTTTCAAAACTGTGGCCATGAAATGTTCCGGAAAAATGCTACGGACGGCCGGCCGGAACCACAAAAAAAGTTGAGATCGGTAAAGATCAACCCTCCGGGGTCTGGAAGACCCTTCCCAAAAACCTGAAGTGGAGGGTATCACAATAACTTCTTTGAGGAAGTTAAGAAGTTAAAATCGAGAAAAACTACAGAAAAGCCTGCAGGAAACCAGGGTAGTTATGGTATCTCTTCCTCGAAAAAAAAAGAAAGCCACAAATCTTGGGAGGTGTCCTGAGTTCCTGACCCCCGTTTTCCCCGATTGGCGGCCACAATTAAAATGATTCCATTAAATATTCTAAAAACGTAAAGCCCCTGTTGTCTCTTTATAAGGAACTATTTCACAACCGAAAGTGTGTCAACGAAGTTCTGATAAATATTAAAGGTGATATCGCCCAACGTTGGGACATAAAATTGCCACACATAAAGATACTAAATATTTCACTCATAAAAATTATGAGAGTTATATTTTAAAAACGTTTTTAACTCTCATTTGTGGAGAAACATTTTTGTTGAGAGCTCGGCTAAAATGCCAAAAAGAGACAAAATTCATCTTGAATATCATATGTGTAGATTTTTTCTCGTAGCGTTTTGATAATGCGATTCTAGAGTGCCCTTGGTTTCTTATCGTCCTCGATCTTTCTCCGTATCATCTTACAATAAGTCATAACTTATCTCAAGCCATACAGGGTCTCTCCTTTTTTAAAAGGCGGAAGGTGGTGAATTTTCGTAGGCGAGGGTCAACCAATAGACCTACTTTTTCTCTCATTTTAAACTCAAATAAATCATCAGGTAGAAGGTATTTAGTGTGGTAAAAGAAGATAATGATCTTTTCTCTAGGTGGAAGCTCCGTGTGTGGCTTATAGAAGACAATGGAAGTCAGGAGAGTTGCCAATTAGCCTCGGCACGACGCGGGCGAGAATTGTCCCATTAGTTACAACTCCTCAGTTACAAATTAGGGCTGAACCATATTCTCGAAAAGATCGTTTCTTTTATATTTCAATTTTTTTTTTAAACTTTTCTATGTTGTAAATACCGAGATAATGCTATCGGAAGAAGCCTCCACACAAACGACGATAACACCCACATCAGATTGCACTAATTATAACGCATGAATAATTAATGTGATAGCGTCCTCGAGATAGCGATAGGAAGGAGGAATTTTTTATTATTATCAATCTATATTGTTGTACCCCCTCTTCAAAATAAAATAATTTTACATTTTAAAAATGAAACTTCAATTTAATTTAGATAAAGCAGCCAAGGATGTATGTAAACAAAAAGTCACAACTTTCCCTAAAGCTTTTAAAATAAAAAAATTTTTTGTTGCAGGTACGTCAAGTGGCTGGATTTTCGTAAGTTGAGTCATTTTAAGTAAAGAAACCAAAAAATTAAATATTTCTTACATTTAGAGTAATTTGACCCAAAGAAATAATGCAAAATGATTGTTTATCGCGGATTCTGCATAGGGACGATATCACCGGCTTTCTAAAAAAACAAAAAAGGAAAAAATGAAACTAAAAACGGAAATGTTCTAAGTAATTTATTGCAGCCTACTCGTTTATCAGATTGTCCGCTCAAACCGTTAATAAATCAGTTAATCAAACACAATAATCAAAAGAGTCGAGATTAAAAAAAAATAAAAGAAGGAAAAAAGTTTTATAAATCTCGGAACCTATGCGAAATTTATCCATTATTGATAAGTTTATTAAGGATCGATTATTCAATCTTAAGAGCCACATTCGTTTTGGAAATAGGCTACCCCTTGATAATGAGTTTTCCATTTTTCCTTCTTTCTCGGTTTGCGCGATCCGCAGTTTGAAACTGGCTTGCTTTGGAGCATGCGCGAATGATTTGAACGTCAAATCTGAAGTCATCTGACATCAAAAGCGGTTGGAACAATGCTATAGCAACTGAGAGCTCCTGGGTTCGAATCCCCGAAAGTTGGAATTTTTTTCCTGAAGGAAATTGTAGATGAAAAATAGTACACATTTGTAAAAGTTTAATTAATTGTTATTATTATTAACTGGATTCCGTTCTCAGGCGACGGGTACGAATGCAAAACGCGGAGTTGGTTTAGATAGGGACAAGCACGATTCAACACCTCGTGAACGGAGATGTGATCTATCTCTTTTTCCAACGTCCCAAAAATATAATATCTGACCGTTTGAATCTAGTCCCGGAGCAAGCGGCGACACGAAACTTAAATTAAAACAATTATTCTTGTAATTAATCTTCTTTAACTGTCGATCCGATCTCCGATTTTTTTTCCGCTCTTTAAAATTAGTTCTCTTTGTGTTCCTTTAAAAAAAAACTCATAGAAAATAGGCAATTAAAAAGACGGTTTTCCGTGAGGTTTATCATCAGGCTTAAAATTAGCGTATCATGGAAAAAAATCGGATGAAAAAAATATTTCACCATAGGTGATTAAAATTTAATTACTCTGATAATTATTGAGATAAAACTGATGATATTCACAAAATTAAGATAACCGGTGTTGATAAGATATTTTAAGATCAAAGGTTCCAGTTAAGTCTTGTTGCCAAGCAAGATTGCTCAGATTTACATAATTTTTCAACCACAAAATGTGGTTAAGAAGATTAAAGGAGATTTTAAACTTTTTAAGTGTCCGGAAAGGGGTGGTAGGTTCGAATCCAAACGAGCCTATTTTCCCCATGTTTTCTTCCTCCAAATCAACTTTGGGTTGATTAGAAAGCGATGGTGGGATTCTGTCCTTTTTGGGAGATACAATTTTTTTCAATGCAGAAGTCAACTGGAAAGGTATGTATAATTCATTTCCTAACAGAAAAAAAAATTTTAGTCGCGACATGTTATGAAATGATTCTATTATAGGCTTGCGCGAGGAATGCTAAACAAGACTAAACTAAGCAAAGCACGTCCTTAACAAAAAGCCTATAAATACAGGTATAATGTGCAAGTCGAACGATCCTGATTGAGCGTTCCCGGAAAAAGCCTGTTAGCATCACCGCTAGCATTGACAATGATATAAGACTTGGTTTAATCATGCAGAAGATCGAGAATCCTTAATGTGAGAAAAGTACGTTATTAATCTTCTATTATGGAAATTCTTTTTATTAAATTTTTTTTTTAATTCTTCGAAGTAGCCTCTTTTCTCCGTATTGTCTCACGAGAACGATTCTATTAGAGTACGAAGCTGGGAGATCGTGTTCGAATAAATAAAAACGCTGAAAACAAACAGGGTTCAGGGGTATAAATCTTGGGGCGGATGGGAGGAGCGGAATGACACCATCTCATCGTGGCCGGACCACCTACCCCTATCTGTTTGTTTTCTTCGCCAGGGACCGCGTACGCACGTTTTCAACGGTTTCACGTCCTATAAGGTGCTGCTTTTAATTGGAATTGTAACGTGAACAATATCCATGTTTCTCCGATAGCGCTAACCAATCTGATCTATACTTCTTTGTAACCTTTACGCCTTTTTCGTATTTTTGATTAATGCTTACGATTAGTCTTGGACGCCGTTAACGTTTTGTGATTTTTCAACACAAATCCAAAAAACATAAATTAAGTTTTTGAAGGGTAGGTTTTGGCAACAATTTTTAAAAAATGCATAGGTAACTTCCTTTTAAATAAAAAGAGCGTTTAATAATAATGACTGTGTAATATGTTTAAATTGTTCGCGATTCTTTTTTGGATAAGCAATGACACAAAAATTTACGTAAATGACATGAAAGATAGGTATCTCCCATGTGGCAGGAAATGACAAGAATATTTTTGGTTAATGATTTTTATTTCCCACTTTTAAGTTTCTATCGTTGGTCCCACGTCTTCCGGAGGTTCGACTTCCGATCGGGACAAAAGGACGGCCGGTGACTTAGCATGACAATGTAGTTGCCCTCGGCAATTAGAGGCAACAATGCGAACGCGTTACTATCGCTCATCGCCCTTCGCGCATCCGACATTTATTTATTTAGGGCAACGCGAGGAGATGAGAGCGTCGCGATAGTCGAACGCTCCGGACAAATGGCGAACATGGCACCTGTTCCCGGCACAAAAAAAAACAATACGCGCGGACAAAAGTTTTCGATTAAAATCGACCGTGTCCTCTCATTCGGGACTCACACCTTGTCAAAAATTGAGGAAACGGAAATTAAAAAATATCAACATTTTAAACGATGAAGCAATTAAGGCGAAGCTTTTAAAAATATTGAGTCACACCGTAATGAGTCTTCCATCCACGGTACAGCTACAGCTGTGTGGTCAAAATTTTTTTCTTCTGTTCATCTTTCTTCCCACCTGAAATTGGTGATCGTTAATCTTCAACAGAAAAAATATGATTCAGAATCAGTGATGTACATGCTTATATTTATCGTGTCATCAGTAAACTTCGGTTAGTGTGAAGGTTCAAACAGCTGCTATCCTTCGGGTAACGACACCCTCCCTCAAAGGGGTTGTCGGTTAAAAAAATGAAAGGGCTCTATCACTTCGATCTTTAATTAGGCCTACATGTTAATAGCTTTTCCTATAACTTCGATCATCGTCACTTTTTTTTTATTATCTCGTGAGAGACGGGAAGCAAGTGTTAACAATGAAAGTTAACACTTCAATAACCTAATGAACGTTCTTCCGTGGCTAAATACTGAGAAAAAAATTAAAGTTCCAAAAACAACTGTTCCATTTTGGGTATTTAGGGTAAACAAGGAAGGAAAGGCTTTCGTTTCCCACAAAATCCGTTCGCCCCCACCGGGGTGGTTCTGTTATCAGAGTCCGAATCGGTGCATGCGAATTAATGAATATATGATTCGTAAAATAGAAACATGAGGAACTTCGTGAAATATGCCAAGCCGCCTCTGCTCGTGCGTGAAGGTTTCAGTATCTGATAGCCCGGCCATCACACGTAATATAGTTATGGGAACGCTTAGGTTATTTATGGACCTTTCATCAGTTTAAAAACTTATCTCCCCCAAACTTCCAATGAACATTAATTAAAGGAGGCGAGAAAGTCGATAGCGTTTTCTGATTTCGTGAAATTTCTCGGTGTGATTTTTTTTTAATTTTAATTTTAGACTGTTTTTGTATTTAAGATAATTTTTATCCCCTCAGGCAAAGAAATCGCTATTTCTTCTTAACCTTTAATTTTTTTTTTTTTTTTTTGGAGATAACTTGTAAAACGCTTAAAATTGATACGGGAGGACCTATTTCAAGATTTTGTTTTTTGACTTAGGTAGCTCTGGCAGTTTTTAGTGCGTAAAGTCTTGCCTCTAACCGTTCAGAAAAAACGCACTCTCTATTATCCTTCAGGATTTTTTTTCCCTTCTTAATTATTTTCCGTAAAGCGGGCCCCTTTCCGCACCTCCACACATCCCGGTATGATTACCTGCGTAACGCCCGTATTCACATAATAAACACGCGAACGTAAATCCAGATAAAAGTGTAAATTTAATTATAAAGAAGGAAAAAAAAAAGAAAAAAGAGTGCAGTGGCAAGATAATGTTGTCCCTTGTCGGTCGCCCTTGGGCCCTTCTGAGGGTGGAAAGCTACACGGCAAAAAGATAAAAAATATAAATAAAGGCTTAATTCTTTACTAATTACAACACTATGGCTCCAAAAGTGTGGGCTTTTAAGAAAAGAGGAGTCGTTAACTGGATAAGAAAAAAAAATTAATATCTTCATTATAGACTTTTTTTTTCCTCTGTCCTGAACTTCCTAATGTTACTTAAATTAGTCATATTTTTTCGCCTCTTTATCAAAATTATAATCTACATTTAATTTTCATTTTTAACAACGCGAAATTATTTTTCCGCTCTTTTATTTTTAACTATTTTTTAATGGCGCTAATTACACAAAAGTTTGAGATTACTTAGCCCCACGGATTCCATTTAAATAATATATTAAATGCTTAAAAATTACAATACATTTTAAAAACCGCAATTTGGGCATCACTCGGATTGTGTTTTTGATTTAAAAAAAGTAAATTTTCTCTATTTTTTATAAAAATTAAATCTATTACATTAGGTCTGCAACATTCGTGAGATTTCACCTAATTTTTTTATGATTTTTTCACTATAAAAGGATTATAATATCGGTCATTTTGACGTTTTCGACTACATAAAACTTGAGGTAATTCATATTTATTGAAAGGTCGTGATCCTTAGATCAAGGCTCTGTGCCGCCTTGAGGCGGTAAATTCGCTGTGAGAAAGGTGAGATTTCGTCGATAAGGTTTCTTTAGTCGGGATTATTATGAGTGGAAAAACTATGAATCTCGAATCTGTTTTTCGTCACGATAAAAAAAACACAAGAACTTTTTGAGTTTCCGATTTTTATCGTGAATTGTCTGACCTTCTGGTGTAACGAAATGTCTCTTTGATGAAAATGTTGGCGCCTTCCTGTTTGGACGTTGGCGAGAAACTGTTTTTGAGAGATCTTTTTCGTACGTCCCCTCGGCTTCAAAATATAGTCATCGGTGGCTTTAAGTACCGTTTACTTCGAGAAAGTAAATGATTGCACTTCAACCCTCTCACTATGTTCGCTTCGAGTGTAGATACAAATTGTCCTCGATTTTTATCAGTGGGTGATTTAGGGAAAAATGTAGTTATTTGATGTCTGGAAGGAGTAAACAAAACGGGTTTTTAATTAGATGAGACGCTAAAAATTTTTTCGAGGGCTCGGAGTAAGGGTCAGTAGGGGGGAATTGTGGTCGTTGGGGTGTCCGAAGAGTATGAAAATCGAAGGATTAGTATGAAGACGTTGAGGAATCTCCATGGACACCCGAATTGAGCCTTTTGCGAAAGGTTCTTTTAAGATAAGGATTGTGTAAGCTGAAAGGGGTATAGAAGTGTGCTGGTCAAATATAATTGAATTCATAAAGCGAGTGGACATTGGCTATCTGGTGTGCGGTGGAAGGAAGAGATACGGCTTTGTTTAAGCCGGTGTCTTGGGGGTGGTGATGGATGCTGCCGCCTCACGCTCCACCGCCTCCAAGATCCCAACCCTCGTGGTCATTTTCATTTCCGTCCAGATACCCCATCTCCAAGGGTGTATTAAATGGAAATCCTTCAGGGTGGGAGGTGGAGACGGGAGGGAAAAATATGACAATGCCCCCGGCCCCTCCGACCCCTCCAACATACCTGAAGATAGACGATACATCATCCCAGATTTCGGAAATTATAATTCCTGTACAGGGAGAGCTTCGCAGATTCGATTCCCACCCTCTTTATAATGAGTATCTTGCTTCGAGGGAAATCATTTCCAAGCGCGCGGAACCCTTTAACTTTTCCACCCCTTTTAGGTCACATACCCGAACTCTTTGATAACGCTCTCAATTTCAATTTTTTCCTCTTTTATTCTGTCCATTTGATTTAGAACGTTTTCCTCAACTTTTTTTGTGTAAAAAAAAAGTGATTTAAAAATGAAAAGCACTGGATCTGTTAAAAATGGCATCTTTTAGCAAAATTTTAACAGTAAAACAATCACGTTTATCAGGTTTTTGTTGACGTTTCATTATTTGTTCTCCTTCTTCAGTCTCTGACTCTACGAACTTCGATCCCTTGTATAGGGAAAGTAAAATCCAATTAAAAATATCCCTCTACAAAA